>MU888372.1:0-10173 GCA_036418205.1 Ostertagia ostertagi
GTGTTAAAAATGCGTGCAGTTGAAGCCTTCATTCACTGAATGAACAACTACGCCGAAATTAGAGGCCCCGAAATCAGAGAATTGAAAATTACGGGAGCCGTCAAGAAAAATTGTCTTCAAAATTGAACTCAAGCGTCTCCCTATGTACCTTGGCATGGTAATTATATTTTATAGAAATAAAAATAAAGTTTTGCTGGAGCCATGAAGATTGATGTAGCCTGTGTACTTACAAAAAATGCTTTTTTTCCGAAAGTAGCTCTTTACACTACAGTAAACGGTATTCTAATCACATGTTACCAATCACCAATGCTGACCAGAGGTCTGCGCAATCATGCATGCTACCGTAGAAGTTAACAATGGACCGATGCGTGACAACAAGAATGAACACTGGTCGAGAATTCGTTCGAGACAAGGAGGAGGTCGTATTAGGTGAGAGGAGGGAAAAGGAAGGGGTGTAAAGTCAGGAAGGATAGGAAAAGGAAGGAATTCTCGGAACGTGAACTCCGCTGTTCCACTAGTCAGTTCTCCCTACTCATTCCTGTTCAACAGCAACTTTTGGCGAATCTCAGGAGCGGAGTTGGAATGCTTTTTATCAGGTAGAAATTTTTTTATCAGGTTCAACGGTATAATCGACATCGACTGGAGGGAACCACCGTCAGGTGGAATGGTTCGTCCCTCGCGGCCATTTCTTCGAAGTGATGTTCACTCTGGTGACAATGCAACCTAAAACAAAGACTGCCTTGCATCAGAAGAAGCTAGTGCCGTGATGCTGGGTTCCATAGAAAAGCGCAGGTGAACACTGGTGCTCATAGAAATAGAATTTCCGAAGAAACTACAAAAGAACCAAGAGCTCGGAAAAGCAACATGCAGTAATGTCTGCTGGCAAGTTGGTGGCCGAAAAATGTAACGGATAAGCTTCAAGTTAAGTTTTTCTAAGACAGCGTCTACATAACATTCAAATCTGCACTATGGACGTTGCGATTCCCTGTGTAAGAAGGAAGAGCTTTACAAAATTCTGGAGATTTTGGTGAAACCACAGTTCATTCACTTCACTGATTTTGCTTTCTTAACTGCATTCTCTTGAAGCAGTTTGCAATGTGAAAGATTACATAACTGAGAAGTGCTAGCCACTATCCACGGATCGGGTGAAAGGACTAAAGAATCGAAAAAATGAGGCTTCTTTTTGATTGATCCTTATTTGTGCGCACGGGCATGGTATCAATTAAGTGAGTCCGAAGACATGGGGTGCTTGATCGACCTGGATGGAACATCATCCAGTAATTGATCCTGGACCGTGCACGTGAGTGAAGCGGTTGAAAAATGGGTTGAGTCTGCGACTCCCTTCGTTACTGTGACACTCACGGCGCTCATATATGGCAGGAGGGGACGAGATGACAATAAAAAGTCAGTTTCCCTCCGCATTTGAACGACAATAGTTTGCTGAATTCAAATGGAATGCCCCCAGGTGAAAATTGAAGAGAAGAACTTTTTAATCAACAAAATCTAATATCCTTTCAAAGGGCCGTAATGATGTATTGGCAAGTGGCGCAGCGTACCACGTACGTGGTCGGGGATCAAACCTGAGTAGTGCGAGCTGACCAAGCCTTCCATCCCTTCGAGGTCGGTTCATGTGGGTAACGGGGACTTGTCGACAAGAGCGATGAGGAGGATGGAGCCTGTGTGTGGACGGCGGCGCCCGAACACATTTGGCGTCAATTGTCATAGGTCAAGCTCATTCAAACTATTCACTCCTTTTCTGAATGCAAGTAAATCCGTGGGCATCCGCAAAACGGAGGATTAATGCCAAATGCTCTACGTTAATTAACACTGATCATTTTTTCCACAATGTTTCAGGTAGCCGTAATGCCGTGGAAGGGAACATGGAAAAGAAAAAGTGATGCGAAAAGGACGAGAAATCCAAGAAGCGGCCTCTCGCGCTTATCATAGAGCTTTCAGAAGAGAAAGTGAAACCATCCGTCCGGAAGTGATTCACGTGGTCAATGCAATTTCTACATACTGCTGCAGTACAAGGTTGTGAAGGTCAGGCTATGTTGCAGGAATATTGAAGCACAAAAAGACTCCCTGAAAAATATGTAGCAAAAACGAAAAAATGCTTCAAAAGATGGAAATTTTCGTCGTTACTGGCAAAACTTCGTTGATGACCTAGTGTCGTAATACAACAAAATTGGCCTAAATAGGTAAAAATGTCGAAATCATGCATGCATACATTAAATAGTACACATCCATTTCACTTCAATTTCAGAATGTAGGAAGAGCAATAATACTGGCAAAACTCCACCAGTGGGAGTCGTTCCCCTTTTGTTATAATTATATCGAGCGGCACTCGCTAATTAGTGGCCCTAGGCATTTTGGAATTGAAAAGTAGAATTTTCTGAAATTCAAGAGAGGAAACTTCAATAGCACTCGACGAGCTGAGTCTAATGGTATAGTTTTTCATGTCGAAAAGCGATCAGCAATCAACATTATAACAAAAAGACGAAAAAGATGGGGATCCGCGACATCCGCGGCTTTTCAAACAAATTTATGGGAGGTACTGTACTTATCACAAATTATTAAATAAGGAGAAGAGATAGGAGAAGAATTTGAATGAAGCTTCTAGCAACGATTGAAACAAAAGCTAGCCATGAGTGGATTGGAATCGAAGAGGAATGCCATAATGAGGTGGTGGAAATCCATTAGTATGCATGTCAGGAAAAGAAGGAATTATCACCGTAAAGTCAAATATGGGCCAAAATAGTCGATTTAGTCCCAGCGCAGAAGTGTTCTGGGTTTTGGTTCACAAAGAGTGGCACGTGAACGATGCATCTAACAGTCGGTCAGTTGCCAGCCAGCTGGCTAACAATTTGCGAGCAGAGGTAAATGGCGAGAAAACAACAATGGTGTGTGAGGATGCGATCACGACGACTGCGACAAACCGTCAACATCATAGCAATGAGACGGCATCGTTCGAGAAGAAATCTAGCGCAATTCAACTCCGCTGACAGCCTTCCGGGGCGACTGAAGTCGGCGAATCCGGCGCCGCCTCAAAAACAGCGCTTTAATGAGAGCGAATTTTCTGAAAAAAGGGTCACTGCTGAGCTCGAGTAAGGTTTTTTACATTTCGAAAAGTTTATTCGGCCATATGAACCCAGGATTCGAAATTTTTCGGTGATGTCGATAGTTTTCAAAATTTTGCCGCATACTGACATTTACGCTTCCACTTAGGACCTCTACCGAAAGGTCCCTTGTCCATGGCTAAATAGTAGCGTCAGGCTCTTGTAATAAGATGACATGTAAACTGGAGCCGCTGACATCCATCCGTTTGTATAAGGTAAAAGCGTAGCGCATTGGCTAAGGTATTCATCAGTTGGCTTATCATTTTACGCAGTATTGTTCACGACCGGTGTACTTACTACAGGGGGAAGGGGGGGGGGAGGGCAAAAATTACGAAAATGAAGCACTAGGAAATTTTCCGATCTTTCGAGCTTCTTATTCACTTCGGTTGGTTTTTGAATACCGCTGCATTTTTGGCATCTGCGCTGTCATGAAAAATCTGAACAGAATGGCCTTACCTCAATGGCCTTGAAATATTTTCGTATAACTTCGTATAATGTATGCAATGCAAAGCCCAAGAGACTCCCAGAAGTCAAGGTCGACAAGACCGAGACCGTGGTGTGTGGTACAATTTGAAGCTCAGAAACCTGGTTCTGAACAAAAGCCCTCTTGTTTATAAGGGTCGCCAATTTCTGCAACTGACAGGCTATCTGATTGGATGCGTACGAAGCATCTGAAGCACCACTCATACCGTTTTACTCATTACTGCAGTTATACTCCGGAAAGATTACTCACAGACAATATAACATCTCCTTGCTTTCTTCAGACCTTCATTTGAATTGGCCTCTCTGATAATAGCTCAAGGAGATCTATTGCTTTTATATCTTGTCATCGCCCAAGAACGAAAACTTCCTAAATCTTGATCCGAACTATTGCAAAAAAAGGAGTAAGGGAATGAGATGGTAGGGATATCCCTTGACCGCATTCCGAGCTGGTCTTAGAAAGGCGCCCACTGTGGTCTCCGAGTCATTCTGCGACAAATGTAAAGAATACAAGGAATTTTTGAGCAGTTTTTCTGTGTTCGCTTAGTAGAGCGTGACATTAGTGACCGCGCAGATTATCGCTCCGTTGTTCACTGACCAATCATCAAAGCTCTGCTTGAGGGATAAGACACACTCGCACGACGCTTTAGTGAACTTTAACCTTTCGAATTTTATGTTTTTATTAACGAGGCTTGACTGCGTTAGCCTAACCAAATTAAGCCTCAGAGCGCAGTGTTCTGATGTTCCCTGTCAAATCCCACACTAGTCTGGAAGGTGCGCATTACCTCATTCCGTCTGAGCATCAAACCAGTGCTTAAAAGGAGGAATTCACGATTAGAATGAAGGTCGAAGAAAGGGAAACTGACCTAGTTGAGGGACCCACGGACCTCCTGAGGGTGCGAACTGACGCGCAATTCGCATGGAAAAATTTGACCTCGGCGACCTATCATGCCTCAAAGCTGGCGGTCCGGCGATCTCCGCCCACCGATCATCTGATCACTCGCCGTAGTTCAATACGTGGCGAGTGATTAGATAGCTGAGAGCGTAGTGTTGAAGAGGGCACAGCGATGAGAGTCGCATCAATGCTCGAATCAACGGGCAAGGAAGGGGTACCATTTCTCGGGTTCTGGGCCGTTTCTCATGGTTCTTTCCTTCTTACCACTCACCATCCCTAGGTTAATTTGAAATGGGTTGCTTTTTCATCGTGAATTCGTCCTTTAAATAGTGTGGAACGAGTTTTCTGGTAGGTTCTATCTCCTCTGCAGGTGCCAGCTTCTCCTTATAATGGCTCCGAGTACCACTTCGTTTCCTTTTATAGTACTCTGTGGTGACCATGACTGCGACCTAACCTAAGCCTAAGTTCCGCTTCCCATATCCGAGTTAGAGTGTGGAGGAGGAGGCATTGGGGAGGTGGAGGGGGTCGCAGGTGTTGGAAATTTTCTGCAGTTGTTCCTAAATTTGCGAAAATTGTCCTCACTCGGAACTTTACTCTCTCGCATACTTCTCTTAGGCATACTGACCATTTCATTAAAGAACCGTCTACTCCCTCATTGGGATTCTAACATATGGTTGATCTCCTTCTCCAAATCCTTATTTTTGAAGTTGAAAGGGGTGAGCAGGGACACCAATTATAAGACGGCTCTATTTTACGTTATCGTCCATATTGCCCGCTTGTACCTGTGAGACATATTACGGTATGGGCGTAAATTACGGGAACTCAGAAAAACTTCTCAATCATTTGGTTTTGAATTTCCCTGTAGCAGTTTCGGTTGAGAGCCTCGAGGCGCTAGGGGAACCATCCATCGTGGCAGGCAAGTAGGAGTCTTCGAAATCATTTCTAGAGCCGCTCAAGCGCAGTGTGAAAATTCGGAGTTCTGGGCGGCTTTTGTAGGTCCGAATCCAGCACAAACACATCAATCGGGCTCATCCGAATCGTCGAAACGAGAAGGCGACTCGTTGAACTCGACTAAGTCCCAAAAATTTGACTTCCATCAATTGTGAACTTTCGCGGCTTGCGAGTAAGGGCACTACCATCTTCAAACACCTGAATGTATGCCCGATATGGTTGGCCACCGAATGAGAGGTTCGCATTTTGTTATGATTCATGGACCCACTCAGTACAGAAAGAATGAGTGAATTAGGGGAAAAGAACAATTGCACTTCTCAGGACGAGGGCTTTTTAGGAGATTTCATAGAAAAGACAAATGTAAAAACAATGTTGCCCTCCACGAGGACAAAACGTCGTCCATATGGAGTGTTTTCCATCCACAACCAAGCAAAACTCTCTTGTAATTATTCACGATGGCAAAAAGGGCATTTGTAGAACTTCACAGTCGAGCTGACGGATTTTGAGGGAATTCTCGAATGGCCGCACTTACATTCCAAAAACCTTCCAATAATAAATCACGCTTTAGAACGATCCTCAGCCACCCATAATAATTTACCAGGTTGCGATGGTGCCACTGAAGCCAAGAATTCTCGAAAACAAAAAGTCGGGCTCACCTCACTGAGAGGTCCCTCACCGAGTGGAGGTGCTAGGTCTGCAACTGCGAAAGGTTGCGGCCAAACAACCTCACCAACTTAGCACTTCGAAACGCCTCACTATGGCGCTTGGCGCCTACGATTTCAATCCACCGACGCCTGGTCGAACCATACCCGCCCACGGTTCGACATCTTCCTCGGGTGTGTCCAGTTTCGAGGGGCTACTTCACTACTTTCTACAACAAGTAATCAAGAATGAGCACTCATGACATAAATGACTCAATTGACAACAACATTTAGATAATTATCGGTGTATTGTGAAGTAATGCTGAGGTTACTCAACAAGTGCCTAATAATTGTCGCAGAACGCTTTGATAAGAGAATAAGACGCTGCGTTTCAACTCTAGGGTTGTATACACTCCAGTTATAGATGACCTGGGGCAAGAAAATTGAAATAGTGATTGGCAGGAGACGAATGTAGGAATGACGTCTTATCAAAAGCGTACTGCAATAGTCGTCACGCTTGACACTACCTTAGTGTGGATGAGCTCCACGATACTTCCAAGCCTAAGGATAAATACAATGAATGGCTCCACCGAAACTGGAGTTTCGGACTGGCACTCTCCTATGATCCTTCGGTTTGAATCAGCTGTGGTCCCTCGACTCGGGAGTGTTCCCTTCCTCGTCCCTGAGTCCTCGCGACTCACACCATCTCCTACTTCATCGCCTACCTCTTACGATCAAACTTCTCTGCAGCGTAGAGCAAGAAGGTTGGCATCCTCTGTATTTTTGACGACATTTCATCTTGTTTTCACTTATTGTCCATCTCGCATCCCTACTTTCGTATTCGAGTCGGTTGATCACACCAAATTGATCCTGACTCCCGCTCTTAAGAAAGTCAAGGGGGTGCAACTGAATTAAGAAAATTGCTGACACGTTCAAAAGAACGTCAAACCGTCGTTATAATCTGTTTTGAAGCTCCCATAACGAGTTTGTTTCAACAAAGAAACCTCCGTCTAGTGAGGGACAGGCGGACCTCCTGAGGTGCGGACTGACACGCAATTGGCAGCGAAAGATTTGACCTCGGCGATCTAGCATGGCTCACTCTTGGCGCGGTTGGCGGGGTACGCCCACCGACTATCTAATCACTCGCCGCAGGTCTATACGTGGCGAGTGATTAGATAGCAGAGAGAGCGTAGTGTTGAAGAGGGCACAGCGATGAGAGTCGCATCAATGCGCAAATCAACGGGCAAGGAAGGGGTCCCATTTCTCGGGTTCTGGGTTTCTCATGGTTCTTCCTTCTTTCGTGTACCACTCACCATCCCTAAGTTAATTTGAAATGGGTTGCTTTTCCAACGTAAGTTCTTCCTTTAATCATGGAACCGCTGGACGAAACTTTGTACCAGAATAAATTTTTCGCTGCTCTGCTCGACCGAAGAATCCTAACCATGGATAGGACCCCTGTACGTTATTTCTTACGGCTTACATAGCTAGCTGCAAAATTGCAGGCTCTGATAATAGCCTGAATTTCGCAGCAGATTCATATTTCGTATGCACGAAAGGCCCATCTTGGTAGGGCATTACGCTTTCAGAGCATCAAATGGCGAAAGCGTTAATCTAATCAAGCTAACGACGCTTGTGCTTCTGCATGAGATTGAAAAAAGCTGGAGGTAATGCAGCTGCAAAAGGTGCAAGCTACCCTAGGACACGATTAATGTCCACCATTAGGGCCGCTTGATCTAACACATTACTTTGAGAAGGCAGACCCCAAGCAAATCAACAATACTCATTCTCCTAATGTCTCAAATAAGCGATTCAAAGCGCAAGAAATTTCTCAAGGCCGTGAGGCATATGGAAAGGTTTGCTCGGTTTACACGAACAAACTTGTCATTTCGCACCTCACTTTGGCATACAAGAACCATTGCAGGGAAAGCTCACTAACCATAGGGTAATTAAAAGAAAACCCTTCACGACTACTCGAAGCGGCGAATGGTTAGAACCATTTAAAACTTCTAATAATAAAACATGGTGTACCCACAAAGTCATGAAGTTGAATGGCTGGCGAGTGGCGCCCTTCACTACATGTGCACTGCTCAGCACCAACTCCTGATGTAGCCGTCCAGGCCATCTGAGCCCAGTGTCTATTTTCAATCAATACGTAGCGTGTCTGGAAGGATAATCCCGGTAAGCATCAAGAGGGGCGGGCGAGCGCTATAAGCGAGGCGTTGAGGAAAATTTGGAAATACGACCCCCCCCCACCACCCTCCGCCGGAGGCCGAAGTCCATGAAACAACCCTCTTCAAAAGCCGAACTATGAAAAGGTTGAAAAGCTTGTTTAATTCTCCCCCAAAAACTGCTCATAAAAAAGCCCTGCTACCCCACCGCCCACAAAAAAATTCGTTTAAGAAGTACAAAAGTGAAAAAGTCAAAGAATAATCATTATTGATGAGTCCTACCAAACGAGCAAACGAGAAACAGACCAGAAAACGACAAACTAGCCACTAAAAATGGCACCACTATCTGTTCGTACTCTTCGGCCCCGCGCGCTGTGGGGAGAGCGCGAGAACATCTGTTCTTTATTTATTTCCTCCACAAGACTTACCAAATTCTAGTACTACACAGATTGTGGTTCTCAATTTGCACGTAGCCCTTCAGTTGAAAGAAGCTTTTTAACCGCCTTCGCCAGCTGTGTGTTGACTGGACTTTGGCGTTGACCGTGGAGCAGCTTATTTACTATTGAAATTTGAACAAATATTCAAATGATTATAACTTTCTTCAAATATGACGAATTTTCAATCTGAAAGCAGATTTGGAAGTTTTGTGAAGAGCTTTTTCTAATCAGTACTGAAATTACAGGAAGTTATAAGAAATAACAAATTTAGATCAAATAACGAGGAAAATTCGAGACGAGCACGAGTTTTTACACTTTCCGGAGCAATATACACTTTCCGGAGCAATAACTTGCTTCATTTCCGTCAAATTCAAAAAGTTGATACGTCATACAAAACTAGAAGATTTTCTCTATCAAACGGTCGCTAAAGCAGCTTCATACGTCCAGTACTCAAAAAAATGGCCACGTTGAGGATTTTTGCCCGAGCATTCCGCGCCCCACCGCCGAAAGGTACTTTTTCGCTACATTGGCACTATTTCAACGGCTGTATATCCTTTTAAGGGCGATTATGTACTAAAGTAAGAGCAGATTTGAAATCACTGCTTTTCTCTTTCTAAGAAAAGTGATTGATTAGTTTCTCAACTTTAAAGGTTACATGTTTATAAATTTAACCCTGAAGAGTCCGTTAACGCAATGTTGAATGGTGTACACCTCCCTGTAAATGCGCACGGACACTTTCAGAATTCTCTCGATTGTTCCTGAATTGAGGTTGTTTGTCCAAGGAGCCGTAGTTGAAGCGCGCGCAACAACTAGACCCTTTCTCGGATGCGCCGTGTACCTCACATCCCTTCAGATTCGGGGTCTTACTTGAAAGGGATGAAATATCTCTTGGAAAGCGTGCGAAATTCAGATTCTTTAACTTGTGTGGTGATAAAACACTGAAGTAACTAAGAATTACCGGACGCCTCAGAATCACGAAAATTTTGTGTGGGTGAAATATCATTTTCATTGGAAATCCTCTGGCCTGGCATCGACTCATCCTTGATATTTGTCTTCCGACGGTGATGATCCCACTGCATCAAAATGGCTCGATCTCTTCCACCCAGCGGGCCAATACGACCCCCCCCCCTGCGACGTGTCGAGGATTCCTCAACGCACGCTTGACCCTGGTCCCGTCCCCGGCCTGAGGCATAAAGTTTGTGTGACTCAACTCAGTATCCTTGTGGAACACCAGAAAAAGATTCTGAGAAGATGAATGAAAACAAAGTAGTTAAGTTCAATTTATTTCTCCACCGAAAATAACAAGTTCATTGTATATCGTCTTGCTCCGTAATGCAGGTCATACCACGTTCGAGTGCCACTACGATTCCTAATGGGAGCAGTATTCGCGGCGCATCCCCAAATAAAGAAAGCTTTCTGTTTACATTTTTTAGCCTAGCATTACTGGAAGGACGAACTAAGCGCTGAAGATTTGAAGCCAAGATA
>MU888373.1:0-22959 GCA_036418205.1 Ostertagia ostertagi
AAATTATTAGGTACCGGATATCTTAGTGTCGTTTTTTCACCGCGAGTTTCGGACCACCAATATTTTAATTCAAAATCCAGTGAGTGAAACGGCATATCCATCGAATGACTCATTAGCCCTTTTCCCATTTACCAGTATGAGTGAAAACCTCGTACGATTAAAGTTAGGAATTTTTTGAGACGAAAAAGAGAGGTAGGTCGAATTTGACATCATCTGACAAATCATCCCTCTACCTTGCTAAACAGTTGGGCCTGGACAAAATATGTATACATTTAGTTAGAGTAGGGTCTGCACTGTTTGGTGGAAAATTTATTACTTACCAGCTCAACTGGACAATTTTTCCCGGAGTCTTTTCTTTTCGCACATTGAGTGGCTCAAAGGACACGGGCAGCCCTTTTCTATTTGAGCACACGTGAGTAGCAGATGAGCACATTTATTAGAATTTCTTGGTCAATCAACTTCGTTAGAGCGTCTGTGCACCATCGATCAGTAACTGCTAGGGTGTCCTACCATTCCAGCACAAGACTGGTGCAGCCCCGTTTTGACTGATTTAGCTAGGACCACCTTTTTGGCGACGGTTGCGGGCATCCCTTCAAAGACTTTACTGTCTTTTAAGAAAACTGTGAAAAACCGATGAGCATTTTAAATGGTAGTATTCCCTCCATCAAATGCAATGCTGGTTTGGTGGGCGGAGGTTACAGCTCTCAGCAAGAATTTTGATGCATTTGGTACACACATGCGAATTTGCACACTGGACCCAGGAATTTTCAGAAGAAAGTATAAAAATTGGGGGAAAGTTAAATTGTGAACCAAATAGAAGACGGTAAGCAACATATTTCGCAATATTAATGAGCAAAAACTGCCTTCTGGGATATTGATTTTCCATAGTAATCGGCCCCAAAACTTCCTGAACTCAGAAAAGCGACACTAAGATATCCGGTACCTAATAGTACTCTTTTGCAAAATAATTTTCGCTCTGGACGGGATAAGAAATAGAGGCCGTATCTTTGAACATCCAAGGCGATAACTCGTTCTAACCATAAATAGATAAGGTTTGAGCTCAATGTAATCATTACAACTTGAAGTATACATCACCAAATACTAATCTGACATGCACTTCTCACTTGTTGTAATTTAATTGCAGGCCAACAGATGACAACCATTTATTGTTTTTTCGCCCTTTAATTGAAAAGATAGGTAGACGGCTATTGAAACAATTTTATTCTAGACTGAGCGCCGCTTTCTATCCAATTGGGGTTTGCAGTTTAGATCGCAACCACTTTGAGACTCCTCACACAGTCTGAAGCGTTAGATAAGGTTCTTGGTGGGGTAGAACTTACAGGCAGAATCACAAGCAGATCATTAGGAAACTCTTCGAAAGCGCGTTAGCAAGGGTCCCTGAGCAGTTGGCTCTGTACAGTTCGCGGACAACCAATCTACTCGCGAGGAGTGCTTATGCTTCTCTTGACCCTTGTGCGATCGTGCCATGCCTTCGTGTGTACTAGTTCGGCAGCGTAACGCGGCGTCGTTTCTTCCAGTACGATCGGTGGATTTCGGTATTCGCTCTTCACCGGGAGTTTGCGTATTCGCATGTTTACAATTGCGGACTATACATGAAAGAGGGGCTTCGCTTCATACGATCTTTACTTGTTCCTCACTGAAAGATGTTCTCCCCTTTCGTTTCCATTTTCGTTGCGGAAACAGCACATCAATTCGGAATTACAACTCGCGCGCTTAAGCCGCTACTTGCATGAAACACCGGTTTGAAGCCTTGCGAAGACGAATTCAGTTGATAGGTGTTGAGTCCTTTCAAACACACTAGCCTTCAGTAACAACTATCTGGGTCAGTTAAAACGAGAAGAGAGAGCTTTTCATTTCGTCCGTTTACCTTATCAGACTCTTCCTCCCTTAGCATTCACTATCACGCGCATGCTAATCTTAAGTGGGAAAACCCTACCAGGCGAAGGTTGTGAAATGAGAGGTAAAAATAAACTCGTGAAATATTGCAATAAAAAGATGAAAGGATAGATCATACTGTGTTTATGTAGACCAATCCCTTTCTGATATACGTCATGCATTCCACTTTTATTCCAAATCGACCTGGCAGTATGGATGCGATTTGGCCTACACAATGAATCCTGAGTCCAGTCAATTCGCAAGTCCAGTGCTTTTGCCTCACAAACAAATTCGGTTCCAAGAATTGATCCCCTGACCTGCGCGTGCTAGATGGACCACTTACCATTACACCTCTTCAGCCCGAAATGCACTACTAGGGCAGAAAAATAGCACAAGCAAGAAGTAACCTACCCAAAATTACAGCGCCTTGAAACTTCATAGATAATACAGGGTGGCCGAAAAGTATAGGACGCCATGTTTTTGTGTGTAAAAGCCAAGAAAGAGACTCGATCAGGAAACCGACTTCACACAAAGATAGAGTTAAGCTATTTGATCACTTGTGCAGAAGGTGACGACTCTGCTTTGAGAGAGGCCTTCTGACGTCCAACGACAAAATCAGCAGTGCGCCGCAGGTAGCCAACGGCGATGTCGTCCCACCTCTTCTGAAGCGCTAACTTCAGAGCACCCCGAGCTGGAGAAGTCTTATGAGGTCTTGCTCTACAACATCCTCACATAGAGGAGTCCATCGGGTTAAGGGCCTGAGAGGAAGAAGGTCACAATTCCTTGCTCCAGTGGCCCGGGAAGTGAGCGCCCAGGATGGCTTTGGTCGATTTGAACGCGTATTAGGGAGCCCAGCTTCATTGAAGAGCAAACGATCATTGAGCAAAATGCTCGTAAATCCAGAACAACATACTGTACCTCATCAAGTCTTTTGCAAGACCTTCGAATTAACAATGGAGCTGCATTTTTGGATGCTACCCCGTCACAAACTACCACACCTTCGGGAGAAAGTCTGTTGTAAACTAGACGTTATCTCGGAGACTTGCTCTCACTTTTTGGCAACAACTGCCTCTGACTTTGGTGGTCGCAAAGAAGTTTAGTTCGAAAATTTTCTCATCAACCCAATCCCTAGAAGAGACGACGCGCGCACTCGAGCTCGTGCAGAAACGTTTTGCATTTTATCAGTTGAATCTATTCGGGTTGCTCCAATAAAAACCAGCATAGAAAAAGTCGGTAACCCCTTCAAATAATGACTGCTTCCCAAGATTTTCTGGAAGGAGTGACGGCAGATCCTGAGATCAAAAGCGATGTGACTCACGCTGGCTTCTGCTGTTTGCAACCAGACCACTTCTCTAGGTGATTGCCTCAGTCCTCTGAGTGTGCACAGTTCTTGAACTTCCACTTTTCGCAATCCCCGAAACGTAAGCTCAAACCTTGAGAGCACCGAACATTTTTCAAAAGAGTTGAAGAGAGAATATCGAGTCGTTTTCCGAAGTTGCAATTTCAGAGACCGTCATTGGGCAGCCCCTTGGTAATGGGTCGATGCAAAAAAATCTTCATGGCGAGAGTTCAGATGAACTTTGGACCAAACAACTTATGGTGCTTCTTACATAGTTTCAAAGCTTTCGAAGAGTTTCGAAACACTCTGAAAATACTCCACGGCTCAGTGCCAGCAAGCGGTCAAACTTTTCGGCCACCCTCTATTTTGAAAGGCCATTCCACTCAGTAATCAAACGCGAACAGTGCCGAGTCCCCTAAAACTAAAGGCACTTGACTCTTATTATTGAAGATATGTTGCTACCGACCTTATGCTCGAGAGTGAGTGGCAATCATATAAGCTTCACATATCCTTCACATCACACTCTCATTCTCTTTGCACTTTTCCAATCTCCCGCAGCAGGCGTAGATGAGAGAGAATATCCTCGCTCGTGACCTCGTCATTCACGACGAGATTTTCTCCATGGATGCGATGTTGTCACTCAAAACTCTGATAGTCCGGGATAATCACCAGAACTAATTCAGTAAAGTACCCCTTCGCCAATTCATTACATTAAAACAACGTTGAGCTTCTAAAAGTTCTTGCGACAGCGATTTAGGGATGTGCAAAATTGCTGTTTCACCGTTTTTCGTCCTCTTTTTCCCCCCAACGGAGCAAACTAAATACGTCCACTGCATCGCAACGACATTTTCGTCACGCTAATCTTGTTCAATGCTAAACGTAGAAAATTTGTACTAGTGGGTCGCCCAAAATAGAATACACCGCAGCAGAATCGCTGGTAGCGGATCGCTGCTACCGACGCTCAATTCGCAAAGTCTGACATCAGCCTGCTGGTTCGATGAATTATTTCTGAATATACTGCAGGTTTTTGTTAACCTTGATGGGAAGTGAGCTTAAAAATTTAAACCAACTTACGCACAAAAGAAAAATTCAAAACTCAAAAGCAAGTAAGGTAGAAAATATTCAGAACTGAACTGTTGGCCTTGTCCATTTCGGAACAAAAGTGCAAATCTGCATTAAATCGCAAAAGCCTTTAAAATCTGCCACAGAATGGCTTGCTGGGCTGACAGAAATTCAAGACTGTCATCTCCTTCCTACAGGGAGGTCGTTCAGGACTTACGAAATAATAAGGTTCGTCTGAGGAAGGAGCGAAACGAACCATTTTAATTGTTTTGTTTATAAAGGTTTCCTCTTTCTTAATTGGAACGCTTTTCCAAACGGTTTTTTGCATGATATGATGGACGTGTACTGAAAACAAAACTATGTTTCATTTTTCCTGAACGGCCTTATGAATACCAAAAAAGATCGGAGAAAATTTCTTAGGGAGTGCCACTTTTACTGCTTCATTGTGATGTTGTTGGCCCAAAGTGTTGGCTATTGTCATTTTCAAGATGTTCTCGCTAAACTGAATTGAATATAACGCAAAGTTTGGACAACACGATGCGGTTGTCCGAGCCATTGTTGAAAAAAGTTGAAGTGAAATATGCATATGCTGAAGAAAGCGCTATGGTCTTTTGAGCATTTTCGGCACACACAGCCTTGTGGTGCTCAAGTGGCCGTGGATAGTGTGACGGACTAGAGTTGACACGATTTAAGCACGGTGTGTGGTTCGAGTCCCCAAAGCCGTGGCTTTTGCATTTTTGACCGGCGCTTCATGATGATTGCCGAATAGCACTATCTCCATTATGAGCGTCATATTCATGATCAGCGTCATAAATAACCCTATGAGTTCTTTTTCTTTTACCAATAGGAGGAAAAATGTTGTGGAACCAAAGTGGCGCCAAATGGCGCTGGTGCCAGAAAAGAATGCGATATTCGTGATCAAGGGCATTGCTTGACCCCTAGACATAAAGTTTCAGGGTAAACAAGAGCAAACAAGATTTTGTCGAAACTTCGAAGAATGGGACCACCCATTGGTACAACCCGTTATGTATCCCCGGATGGGTTGGAGACGAGCTCGACGGGGAAAATTGGGAGTACGTTCTAGTGTTTAGCACGGAAAAGCACTTTATAGGGCACTATTCTCATTTCAGGGGGCGATGACGGGAGATCGCCTCCAGACCATCTACCTTTGCACCTGACGAACTACTGATCTCCCCATGGTCCAACTGTTCGAAGTTGGGTCGAAATCTTAATTTTCTCTGAAACTTTCGGGTAGGGGTTATTCGGCGTCCTGATTACGAATATTCTATTAGTTTTTGGCGTAAACGTCATTTGAATTCGCTATGACGCCATTGGGCGCTACAACGGCGCCGTTTTGGTGTCGCAACTTTCTCCACCAGTTTTTTAGTCAAAATCTACGTATAAAGGTTGCTGTTGCTCCTAATTATAGATATGACATCTGCTATTCACGCTGACGCCATTTTTCGCGAATTTTGAAACGCCAACACAAAATGCAAAAAATTGCCCCGCGAGGAACCAAACCTTGGACCACTTCATCACGCCTTTATGACACCTAGAAGGCCTTTCAGGAAAAATTAGGTCATCTCTGTATTCCTCTCACCCACCAGCACCTCCCTTCCAAGACCGATGTCAGACTTTGCGATCCGAATGATACGCCAGCGATTTGAGCAACGTACCAGCGACTCAAAAGTGTGAGGAAGTGGCGAAAGTCTCATTCGCGCGTTCACTCTCGCCACTTTCCCGCACCCTTCAAGCGCTCGTGCACCGCTCGTGCACCGCTCGAACCGCTGACTAATCGTTCGAAGCGCTGGCGCATCGCTCGTATCCGACAATTCACCTGCGATCCTGGATTTTCAAAGTCTGACAATGTTTACTCGAACCAGGAAGGCAGTACAGTGAGCTTCACAACAGCGAGCTTCAGCACTTTTTGTGAACAGAACCCTCACTCAACCATTTCTACAATGTAAGGTGTGATTCGATTGGCGCGTTTTAAATTGTTATCTCAGTTTTTTTTTTGCATAAAAGAATGTCACATCGCCCTGAGGCCGACGTCATACTTTGCGAATCGAGCGAATCGCTAGGGATTCGAACTAGGTACCAGCGAATGCTTGAAACTAGGGTGTTAGGCTAGGTTTTGAGTGAGTGTGTGGTTGCCGTCGGACAAAGAGCCTTTGGTGAGGCCACACAACCTCCGAATTTCGCAATCTCGCGTTTTACTCCCCTATTTCGCCCGCGATAGGTACTCGTTGATTGGTTTACAAGGAGTAATTAAATTATTCGATCATTTCTGTCAATATCTAACACCATTTTGGCTGGTAATAGAAATGATCGAATAATTTAATTACTCCTTGTAAACCAATCAACGAGTACCTATCGCGGGCGAAATAGGGGAGTAAAACGCGAGATTGCGAAATTCGGAGGTTGTGTGGCCTCACCAAAGGCTCTTTGTCCGACGGCACACACACACTCAAAACCTAGCCTAACACCCTAGTTTCAAGCTTTATGCATAGTTTGAATCGCTGTGGCATCTTCTCGTCTGATTCGCGCTAGCCATTCGCGCTAGCGTATTCGTTCGATTCGCTGCACTTCGCCATGCGATTACGCTAGCGATTCGCTCGAGTCTCAAGTATAACGTCGCCTCGGTCTTGGATGTTTACGCAGAGTTTTGCTTTTCGAGCTGTTACTATATTCAACCAAGCTACCTATCCTCAGTCCTAAACTTAAAGGAATCTTGCGCGGAAAAATCATGATTCTATTTCAGCCATAAATCACTGGCTTGAGACTCATTATCCACGATAATAGTGAAAAGAACTGAAGTATTGCTTTCGTTTTGATTAGAAATTCGAAAACTCGAAAAGGCTGCTACGCGTTCGAATTGCCCACGGACGTCTTTCACGAATGCTGGCGACGGGGATGCTCAAACTTGGTTCTTGGAGTGCATTCACTAGAAGCTCTTTCTGGCCTTCTGCTTCGTTGCATTCACATCTTACACTTCTACTCCATCCTATTCCATCGATCGATTTGTCTCCACTCTCCGAAATCGCGCGCTTTAACCCGATTCTCTCATTGCGTCGCCTGGTACGTAGCCGGCCAAACGCCGTCTTCTTTCCATGCCTCGCCTGGCTCTGCCTCCTGGTCCTTCGATGGTCCATAACGTGTAGTTTTTGTACGTTTGTTTCTCTTCAGAAACCGAATCTTCATGCGTGAAACTTTGTGTGCTATTTCCAGTGATCACAACTGACATATTCATGTTAGGAAAGAGTGCAAGAATTTTCCGCGCAAGATTCCTTTGAAGGCAGTTGGAACTGTGTTAAAGCTAGGCCAGTGTCAGACTTTGCGCATCCACCGATTCGCTAAGGCTAGTGTCAAACTTTGCAAATCCAGCAATTCGCTCGTAGTGAATCTGCGGATAGCGAATCGCTGGATCCGCAACGTCTGGCACCAGCTTTATTCTAGTGTTAGTCTAGTGTCAGCTATGAGGCGATGGGAGCGCCCTTCGAAGCGTATCTACGCGCTTCCTTAGCGGCTCGCCGTCCTTTTGCAGCAGGCACAGCTCCCCATCTTCCAAATCTAATACATAATGACCTCCTTCATGGCAGGCCGGGTTATGATAAAAAGGCAACCCATTAGAAATCAAGGAAGAGGCGGTCAGTGACGTAGATAAAATATCAGAACCCAGTAAAAAGACTCCCTTTTGCCCGCTAAATTGTGCGCTCAGCATGGCTCACCGCTACTGTCTTCGCTAACGCCAACGCTCTCTCGGGCAAAACACGAAAAAAGGACTGTCTCGAAATAGCTGCCGGAACACCAGATGGATTGATCGATGGCCTCCAAAGTTTGACAGTTGGAAAATGCAAATACGTTTCAAACCTGCTACAATAGCATAATGGCCGGAAGCGGAATGCGTGGCTAATTTAGTGGAAGTTAGAAGTGGTTAACAGGCACATCCACAATCAAATTGGTACGGTAAATACGCTTTCATTGGAAAATAGGAGTGCAAAATGGACGTCAATGAAAAAGAAAAGATCTCTCTGTTCTATGGTGCAGTCACAGAAGAAGATAGCGATGTAATAGATAATTTGGAGCCAGGAGAGGGAACGAGACTGGGAGATGAGACAACATGCAGATCGGTAACACAAAGCAGATGAGACACTTCTACGGTAGGAGGAGCGACCAGCAGCGAGATGTATGTACCAGCTTTTGACGCCTAATGAAGTAATTCCAAGGGCGTCCAAAAATGCACCACACACATGGTCTAGGGCCCTTGCTCCTTTATAGCTCATTCGCAACATTTCTCATGCTTAGTCGTAATAAGGGCCTTTATAGAAGAACAAAACCCAAACCGAGTTGATGGGACAATGAAAATTGTGGAATGCGCGAATTGTACCAATTGTGAGAAATGAAACCTGTAGGCATACGAACGCCGATGAAGCCTTTTACAAATATTCCTCTCTCTCCTTCCCAGAAATCAGGAGGGGGTGGAGCCGGAGGAGGATTTTCTAAATTTGCTTGCTCCACAACTCCACTAACCCTCGCGCCTTTGAACTAGCCGCCAACCGCAATCCACGCGTGGTACTAAGGGGTTTGGCACGAGGTATCTCGTCCACATACTCGCATTAGCCGCCATAAGCTCACCTTGTAAAGCACCAAAGTCATCACAGCGCAATTTCGAGCCGTGACAGCGGCACAACTGTGATACACTTGGACACTCTACCCCTTCCACAGAGTAGATTCTTTGACACGACCTCACCAGGGGTTTCCGCTTCAATGAAACTTTTGAGCCTCTCAGTCAATGGCTATCAAATAAAATAGTTAGGTTTGAATATAAATATAGAAAATAAGAAACAGGTTTGAATATAAATATAGAAATAAGAAACTTTTAGGAGGGATTAATCAGAGAATTAGTTCGACTTCTTTGTCGCAGCCTCCCTCCGTGCTCTTCAGTAAGGAAGGGAGGAAAAAGCGCTGAATGATCATAATTTATATAGTTGGCAATAAACTATTAGAAAAACGTAAAAGTATGATTGAATTCTGTAATGAATGCAAATAAATTTGTAGTAACTGCAAATATTGAAAAATAACAAATTTTCAAAGGATCACACAGTATACGCCATGAACGTTAAATTAGCAAGCGTTCATTTACTAGTCTTTAGATGACATATTATTGCTAATTATGTAAACGCCGTCCACACTCAACTTCCAGCTACAGAATTGGTGTGTGTACGCGCCACCGCATCGATGGATAACCACTCCAGTTGCGCATCTAGCACGCTCACAAAGTATGTGAATTGCTTATTATGAATTTCTTTGAGATGCCGCTCTTCAGTGTTGTGGCCCTTATTTAATGAATTTATTTTTGATTAAGCATTAATAAGACATGTAAGGTATCTGTAGTATAACACGGAATCATTAGCTGCTTATTTGTATATTTCAACCTTTCTATTAAGGCACTTCTATTGGTGCACGTTTGCGCTATTCTGAGAAATTCTGTACAGATAGTGTTGTTTTTGATACGATAACAAATGTATGTTGTTGAATTTGGGAATCTTATAGGAAAGTTGAAACTATCCGTCTTATTATACATTTTGGTATGGATTTGTGTTGCTTCTATTTGTATTTCCAAGTCCACATAATCACACTTTAACTCATGGGTGTGTAACCTCAAGCTTCAAGATATTGTTATATATTGTGTTGAGCTTTGCTAAAATAGTTTGGGTAATAGTATTATGTATAATAATGATATCATCTATGTATCTGAATGGTTTTAGTTTGGAATGGCAACTGTTGTAATTACTAAGAGAGTATACATATTCAAAGTATGGCAGGGTTAGGTCTGCTAACAAAGGAATCAATTTCAATTAAATTTTTCAATTATCATAATTATTTAATATCAATTTTAGCTATAACGAATGTACATTGACTTAAACAAATGGGCATACGCACCATAGGCCGCTCATATACTGAGTTTGCAGTATATCTTCTTTTCTCGCAACTCTAATTTTCAAGGTTCTTATAGTCTACTGTTTGTTCACTTCATAATACCGACTCATTTGATTGGCTCTAAACAAACAACCTTCAAGAAGCTCAGCGTGTATTAAACACTTTGGATGATTGGTCTTCCATAAAGCTGCAATCACATCATCGCCAAATTACAGTACCCAGTACCGATAGTCATACTTGTAATCTCTGCTCCATATTAGCTGACTATAATCTTCAGTATGCCAAGAATTGGATACTACTGGCATGAATGAACTTCTATATATTATAGAAACCGAAACGTTTTCCTTACTTTCTCAGAACTACTGATTTAGACAAAATACGCGACGTTCTCAACGCGCTCGAATGTCAGACACATTTCACTTATGGCTGAACTCAATGAATCAAATCAGTGTATCGTTGTGCCCCATGGAAACAGCACCGCTCTCATCGAGTAAAAATGTGAAAAATATGTGGTTTTATCAGCCCAACCTTTCGGCTCTGGAGGAGCAATCGCCATCATCAACTTCCAACAGTCTGCATTACCGGTTGAACAGCAACCTTCTACGACTGCTGCTAGAGTTTTAGACGACCTTCCTCTTACTAATTATGCTTTGAACCCACCATTTTCCTGTGTACTGCTGTTAGCAATACAAGTATTTGTGTCCAAGTGCAGCAATGAATCCGCGCTGGTCTCAGCAAGCTGCTAGGTAAGTGTCAATCATTCTTGAATACTTGACATATTCATTTTTTTATCAAAATGTTAGGTATAATGTTGTGCAAGATTATAAACTTTTTCGGCATAACTATGAAATTTGGAATTGTTTCGACATAAGCTTAAAAAACTAAGAAGGTGGGCCAATTTTCAAAGCTTCTTAGTTTCTTTGTTTGTGATCGAATAGCTTCCAAATTTCGCCATAATGATATTTATATGCTCACAAGTAATAAACAATAGCAAGAAAGAAAATTCCACGGGAAAACAATTCAGGGTGGATGAAAGGGTTGAGCGTGAATGGCAGTCTGCGTTATTGCAGGAGGTCGAATAAAGTTGATAAGAATCCCTTGAGGAGGATCCCATGATAAAGCCCTATCCTTTTTGTCCCGTCGTCGTCAGACTTTCTCGCTCCAGCACACTCTTCTGTACTTTGTTAGACCTTATAATGCTATGAATAAGGCTATGAAGAGGGAGCTTAAGGCATTTCCTACAGCATCTTCTGCTGCCTTCCTCACTCTCGGGTCAAAAACATCCGCAGTCTTCAAAGGAGGATTCTGCGATGAGGTCGGCGGTCGAACAAGGGAAAACCTATCTAGTGGAAAGACAGGCGTTCAGGGTGTGGGACAATGCGCGTTCCACAGCGAGCTGTATGTCCCCTGCGATCTAGTATAGCCATCCTCGCGCCGCTATCGCCGTTGCTCGCAATTCCCCTCCTCGTCGCTCAGCCGCCTAGAAGAGATGAAGAGGCACTGACGAAGTCAGCACCGATGAGACACGCCTAACACGCGAATCGCGACCCATTTCTCAGTTTCTAGCTTGTTTTTCTTAGTTTTTTCTTCATCCGTGCATCACTGACCATCTCTACCTTGATTTCCAGTGGATTTGTTTTTCATCGTGAAGTCACCCTTCAATACAACTCTTACAAACTGATAGAAATACCTCTAGCAAGCTCAAACATTTTTCGGGTTTATTCCAATAGGAGGGGGCATCATGATGCAGTTTCTCTTTTTCATATTCAAAAGGCCAAAACGGTCATTGTCAGAGTCAAAATATCAAAGATAAGACGCCTATTGCAATTTCGCCAAGCTCAAGCATTTTCTTTCATTTTTCTGCTCAACTTCATGACATCCAATTATATTTAATTGACTCAAAACAACCTAGATATATTCCAGGAGACGAAGGAATTTGATCTCATGTGAAAAAAGGGCGCAGAGATGTTCTCAAGAACATTCGCTGCTTCCCTACGATTACCTATTCTGTTTCAATTACAATAATCAAAGACCAATAAAGCACTTACCTGTCCAACCTTCTATCCATCGGCTTGAAAACTAGTTTTCCCTGACCGTCAATGCTCTCGTTCAAAACCGTGACCTGGAAAAAACACTTTCCGATAAAGAATTCAAAATGGCACTTTCATTTTCAGATCAGCTGTTTTTGAGCTGTTCAAAGGAAGCGAATCGATGACTTTCAAGACGACTAATTAGCAAATAAGGATGTCATCATCGCAGCAATCTAATCTTCTTTATGCGCACTGCTTTCGCTTTTTGGGTCCGCACCCTGACGCGTGCGCATCGCTGCGCTCCAGCGATACTGAAAACAGCAGCTAAAATTTCTGGCTTTAGCTCTACGCATTCTGGTATATGACCACCATCCCGGGGGTTTGAATACTCCTTGTTTACGAGTATGTTTGCCTAGTTCCCATGCAGAATATTGACCATTTTAGAGATTTCGGGTTCTGGATCCTGGATCTGGATCCGCCTATCTCGGTGCTCGCCTCGCCCACTTTTAGTTCTTGTCCTTCCTCGTTCGCCAACCTCTATCCAGGTTCCCGGCATGTCAGGTGTCGTAACCAATTACGAAGTTCCGTAGCTAGTTCCGTCCACCTCGTGCTCGCCTCGCTCACTTTAGCACTTGCCTTCCCTCCTTCACCAATCTCTATCCCGGTTTCTGGCTCCGTTGAAACCGAACTATGAAGTTTCGTAACTATCTGCTCCACTTCGATGCACGCCCCGGCCACCAAAAGCATTTGTTCTTCGCCAATCTCTAACTATTTTTCCCAGTTTCTGGGACTTGTCTGAACCGAATTATAGGTTTTTGGCGAACCCCGCCCAATTTGGTGCTCGTCCCACTTACCAATTGCAGCTGACCTTTCATCCTTCTCCAATCTTATACACATTTTCCCCGGTTTTTATGACTTCGGAAGAATTATGAGGATTGTAGGAAACGTTTTGTGTGGTCCGGCCTCCGCTCAAATCAGATATGTTGAAAACCCTCAAATATTGCTTTCATACACCAATCCTTATCTGCTCCATAGGCTTCCTTCTAACCGTGTCATGACTTCTTTTCTTTATTGAATCCCGCCTTTTTAGAGAAGGCCTCTTCCACTGTAAAGGGGTTTTCCGTTATTCACCCCGGCAGCTCAATGCACACTTTAATACATCTTTTCCCCGATCGGCTGTCAGGCTGCTTGAGAACTTGAAGCAACATTCCGAGTAGGGTTTCAACCATTCGATTCTAAGAGATGGAAAGACTCACTACCCATAGGTGTCACTTATTTGGGTGAAACTCCAGTTCGGGGGGCCACTCCATTGCTATCTTATCCGTAGTACTAGAGAGCAGTTCTTTGGGCTATCGAACACTACGGATAAGATAATAAGTGAACGACTCATTTCGAGCGTACTTTTGATAAGGACCGGTGGATGTCCTACATTCCACATCCCATCCCATCCTTTTCTGCACAGGTGATCCACCCTGGAGCTCCTGCACCCTTAGCCCTTTGCGGAGGTGTCCTTTCTCCTGGTCCAGGACCGTTCCCTTGGGTCATGGCAGGCGGAAATGTGAAAACGTTTCAGGGTTTCTCACCCATTACACCAATATTTATCAGAAGTCTACTTTAAATGAGTCGATTACGTGTCGTGAGCCCTCTAATCCTTATCTTGAGTATTGGAGAAAAAATGGAGTGGCCCCCCGAACTGGAGTTTCACCCTTATTTTCCAACTCACCTTTGAAGTTGTTGGACGCTTTAACGCATCGAGTAGAAGGGAACTACGAATTTCGCAGGAGCGCAGATTTGACTGCGGTAGGCATTGCGGCTGTTTTGGGACCACAGGAACTATTTATTTCAGCTCGGCTTCTTTATAACAATCGATGTGGTTTACAGATTTTTTTCTTTACTATTTTACAGACGAACGCACTGTCCCCCCCCCGGAGAAGGCAACCCCTCGAATGATCGCCATATCTTCCAAACTACCTTTCTAGGAGCATGCTTAGTTCGACGTAGTGGCAGATCAGATAGCTCGTCCAAACGTCTTTCTCCATTGCTGATTGGCAGAGGGGGAGTCACTGTCTAATGTATCAGTCCCTGTTCCGAAGTTTTTTTAACTTTTCTTTTCGTTACGTGTCGATTTTCAAACCTTAACTTTATATAGTGGTTCATTCGCGCAATTTCGATATTGGATTGGTTTGTTTTAATTCAAGTTTTGTTTTGGCTTCTGCCTTTTTTAGTACACATCCAGACACACATTTATACGGTACTTAGGAATGCATTATTTATAGCAGTGACATGCTTTCCCAGTAGGGTGGTGTCAGAGTCGCGATTCTCGCACGATTCCGCGAATCGCCGAAACCGCGAAAGCCCCGATCAATATTGCGAGAGGCTGCTCCAGTTCCACCGCCATTTTGCTTGATTTGCAATGATTGAGTGACTGCTGTTCATGATTCTACTTGTTTCATGTTCAATGTTCCATATGTTCATGATTATATTCTGATTTTTTTTCTTTCAGGGACGGAAACTCATCACGGATTTGCTGATCTTCCACGCGAACCACTCGCCGATTCTCATCACCGATGAGGAATCGCCCTAAACCCGGACACTCCACTTTGGGAATGGCAGTAGAGAGGCGTTACAGTGCACTGTCCTGCTCTAATGAGTTTTGAGTTAGAGCTATAGAGTTTACGAATGCTAGCAGCTTATTCTACCGTAGTTTCTCAGGTTTTGTATATTAACCCATAACGGACGGCGTGCGCCACCAAGGTGGCGCACGACTATTTCTTTTGTTTTTGGAATGTTTCTAGCAATCTTAATATACCCATATATACTCTCAGCAATGTGGAATAACATATCTTCCCAGGACCTGGACGGCTGGATTTTTGACAAACCTACAATAAATTTTACATACATTTTGTCTTAATTTACATAAGTTTACTATTTGATGGGTGGCTTACCCATGGTTCGCACGTCCCGAGACCCTTCCCCTAAATATAGCTTCATCATTCTTTGCACCCTAGTTTTAGAGCGGAAAGGGGTTTACGAACTTGTCGTCAACGGAAATCTCTTCTTTTGGATGATGAGACACGGACACCTACTTTAGCCCCGTCTTAACCCTGCTGTTCGCATAAGCCTACATAAACCCTACCCTGGGTGGCGGCGTGCGCCACCATGGTGGCGCACGCGAATAATACACTGGCCGTCCGTTATGGATTAAATTGTTATGCCCGTGAGGTCACCGTCATTGCAAGTTTGTCCTAACACTTACAAGAAGAAAATGCTTTTCGGGTACTTACAAGGCTCCGAGAGACACACTAAGTAACGCCCCCCCCCTTTATTCATGAGAATCAACGGAAAAAAATAGTCATTTCTTTGGTTTCAGACTGTTTTGTTTTTTTTCTTTACCCCGGCATTACTGACCACCTCTACCTTTGTTTCTGACAAGCCGTCTCATCATCATGAACTGCGCCCTCAAGAGGAAGGTCGCATCAAGTAGCGCTCAGCAGATAATAAGAGCCCAAAAAACTGTGCAAGGCGGGAATTTGCTAAGGGGTGGGAGAGGGGTGGTAGTTTTGGTGCAAAAGTTCACTGCGTATTAGGATAACGTATTCTTTTGCGGCGGGAAAGGAGCTTCGAGTGCGTTGAACAATCTTGATCGGGAGGAAAATTCAGTAGCATGTAACTCTTCCACATTTAAGGACGATTAGCCGATAGTTAAAAAGGATACCATGTGAAGGGAATTGTGCGGGTTAACGTACTTCATAGATCATGCCAGATTGCGTTGGCCGAAATTTGCGCCATTAGGGCGCTAATTATATTAACGAATCTGCAACGATCGACCCTCGCTGTAACACTTTCCACCCACCGCTGTTGATATAGAGATCAGCGTGCTCTCTTACGTGTTTTGTCCCGAAAACCTATCTCGCCAAAGTTCGGAAATAATTGTCGAAATTAGCTTTTCCCGTCAAATATGCAGCAGTACGCAAGCGCGGACCATGTGCAGAAGTGACGGGGCGGTTTGACAAGGTTTAGGCGCTAGGCGCCTAGGTTGGAGCATTGGCGCCGCCCCAACCCCATTGAGCCCGCCCACTGTTCCACGCAACCTTCCAACTTTGGAACACTAGATGTTAAGCCGTTGCTTGGAAAGTCGTAGGAGGATACTTTTGCAGATTTCGACTGCCAAGTTCAACATCAAAGTCGATATGTCACGGCTTTTTATCGGAAATTTGGCAATTTCATTTTTTTAAGGAAGATTAAAATTTTTAAAATAGGGGAAAAAAACAAAACGCGGTATTGAGCGCGGAATAGGACGCAATTAGAAAGAGATTAGAGGAATTTTCGATTGTCAATCGATGCTGATTGTTTAGATGGCTGTTTGGCATGGCAGCCCAGCAGCTGCTGTGACACGTTAGAGGAGCGTAGCCTCCATCCCTTGTTGTAATACGGAGACGAGGTCATTATTGGACCTTTCGGGGGGAGATCCTGTGCTTTTTTTTTAAGGGTTCCATTGAGTTAGCTGGAAATGTGTAATTTGATACAGCGCAATCCTCATTTATTAAGTGTCCTTTAGGGGTTAAACTTTCTTTCCATTATCGTCTCATTCCGCAGCTCTGACATCACTACGGAGCGCCCAGATAAGTTTCATTGCGAGGCTTGCTTCTAATGATAGAAAAAATGTTCTCGAAGTCTTACAGGCATTCAGGGCTCTGCAAAGATTGTCCCTTACCAGGAAGGTCTTTCAGGACATGGAGCCCTTTTTGAAAACGGTTTTTTGCATGATAAAGGGGCACATGCATGAAGTACAAAACTAGGCTCCATTTTTTCTGAGCGGCCCTCTGGAATGCCAAAAAAGGAGTGAAAAAAATTTCTTCAGAAATCGGAGTTTTCACACCTTCAACGTGGTTTATATCACTCGTTATGTTAAGTGGACGCACAATAGAAGGTTTTCTTCACCTGAACGTTGAAAACAGCGTGGAATAAAGCCAATACCAAAAATTGTATATAATAAGTGCTCAAAAGCACAAGGAAGTTTCATCAGAGTCGTTGACATTCATCGTACAGCGGGTGGTTGGAATGGTCGAAAACGTGGAATGCGTGATGGACTTGGTCGAAGGTGTTGTTCAGTTTTGTTCGGTTCACATTGCATGGCTCGGGGTTTTGGCATTTTTTCCGGTTGTCATTTTATGCATTTTTTGACACGTGCTTTAGGCGTGAAGCTTTAAGACTTTAGGTGTAATTCCGTTGGACGTTTCTTCCCATTTCTGCGAATGTTTTCATTGTAACAGGTTTTTTTCAGTTTTTGTGTACGAATTACGTTGCCAAGACTTATAAATAACTAGCAGCTATGGTAAAACTCAATGAAGCATCTGAATCACAGGCGCGGATCACACCAACTGAATCTAACGAGCGCCAGAAAAGTGAAGCTGTCATTTTCTTTGTAAGGGACCTTCTGCATTTCCCTTGAAGGCAGATTTGCCGGCGTTCAGGAAGTGTCCAGGATTGCTCGTCGACGATCAGTGCAATCCAGGATACGCATGATCGACAGAGTATCAGGGCAGTGATGCAGTGCCCCCCCCATGTGCAGGAATGCCCGATGGAAGATGTAACTATCAACAAACGTGGTCGTTGCTATATCTCGGAAGCTCTGTCAGATTTTTAAAAGATAGTTAAAAGAAAAAGTGCTACCGTCGATATGGGTTCCATGGCCAATTTTTGAATTCGGGCCGAAATCTTGATCTTCTCTAAAACTGCGGCTATAAGGGTAATTATAGGCGCTGATTACGAATCTGACGTCCATTTTTGATGGAGGCGCGATATTGCGCCATTTTAGCCTCCTCGGGCACCAACTCGGCGCCGCTTTAGCGCCATCAAATTTTCGCCCCAATTCTGGGCAGAAAGCTAATCAGAAAGGTTGATGATGACCCTGATTGTAAGAACAGTACCTATTTTTATTGGCCCACCACGCAAGTAACATTATGGAGTATCTTGATGATGCATACATTGAAATGGCAAAATTTGTAATTCAGCCCGGGCCCCGATCCTGCAGAGCCAATTTTATTACCTTTTTTGGCTTACGGGACCAGTCAGAAAAATGAGAGCCGTTAGTTTTCTGTAGCTCCGATGACTAGTGCCTTTATCATGCAAAAAAAACCGTTGTTCAAAAGGGCTCATGTCCTAGAAAGAACTTCACTGAGCTTTACGAGTGAAAAACCACCGGAATAAGGCAACCGATCACTTACAGCGCGGCCATGAAGAGTCAAGTTTATTAACATTTATATTGTACCCCAGTTTTGCTTCGCCCGCTATCGCGCGCATCACACGGCAGGCTTTAGCGAAATTGGAGGACCCATGGAATATCAGCATGAGATACTCCATTAACCATCTCACTATTGACTGTGTTAGACCCTCCACAGTTTCACTGAAGCTCATCGAAAAATACGTATATACGTCAGTAAATAATTTAGCGGTGAATAGGATTGCTGTCAGTCTCAAAATCAAAACGAAATATGCCTATTTACATAAGTGAGGAGCTAATGCTTATCATTCATTTACATTCATCATTATTTAGAACCACGAAAGGATTAGCGGTTTAATGAGTTTGGGTTTTCTTAATAGTCAGAAATGAAACTTATCATTTGCTGAAGACTTGTTTTTTAAAATTTATGCAGTCGAATTCTATTAAGTAAGCTGGACATATATATCGAAATAATGTGTCGTAGGAACGCGTCTAGTGTGCAATACGAATTGGTTAACAGAATTGACATTTGCTTCTTACGGCTTATCCTTGACCACACTGTTGAGCCGTTTGTCCCCCCCACATGCACCCTGCTTACAGTCCATATCTCGAAGTCGGGGAGGGCGGGGCTGCGGACTACATTGCGAGCGCGTCGGCGGTTGCGTGCCTATGGAAGTTTGCCGTGAAATGTCTGTGTCAATTGTGCAAAAACACTGCCTCCTTGTCTCTGCTTTCTCTAATTCTCCTCCATATGGCCAGTCACTAGGGTGCTCTTCCGTCTGGATGTCGCAGAGTATTGACGGCCGAATCAGCTGTTTTCTGCATTATTCGGTTTCAAACTAGTATTCTGCCACTCCGCCAGGCTTCCTTCAACAAAGGTGAGTTATTCCTATCTGAGATAATATTGTTTTACAATCATATAGCGTGGTTGTTTCACAGTTCTTCATGTTTTCGTGGTGTTTTGGCCTAATACGTCATTTTATTCAGCTGCCTTCCTGAATTCCTTGACTTTTCGACTTGCTCTTCATTTCGGTGTCTTTGCTGTGTTCCGTTTTTTGTCTGGAACTCACACTGACACTGTTTTGAAGGTTGCAGTCGTTCTGAAAAGTGATTTTGTCAAGGTTTCACTGCACTCGCCACGATTTTTCCTGCCACGTGAGTTTTATTTTTATTTTTGATTGTTTCTTTTTTTATTCGATGCGTTCTTCACTTTAGTGTCTTCTATGTGTTTCATTTTTTGTCTGGAACACTATTTGACACTGTTTTGAAGCTCGCAGTCGTTCTGAATAAGTGATTTTGTCAAGGTTTCACTGCACTCGCCACGATTTTTCCTGCCACGTGAGTTTTATTTCTTATTTTTGATTGTTTCTTTTTTTATTCGATGCGTTCTTCACTTTAGTGTCTTCTATGTGTTTCATTTTTTGTTTGGAACACTATTTGACACTGTTTTGAAGCTCGCAGTCGTTTATGAATAAGTTTTTGTAAAGGCTACGCAACGTGGCTGCAGGCTTTGCCTGCTACGTAGGTTTTCTTTTTTATTTTCATTATTTCTTTTTTCCACTCAATGTCTTCGTTATTGTGGTACATTGTAGAAGTTTTTTCTCGTGTGTAAGGTACTCGTTTGGGATGTTCTAAGACTTGCATTTCTTTGAAACCATGTTTCTTAGAGGAAGCGCTGTAGTAATAAGGTTTGTGGTTCTTCGAACTTCGTGAAACCTTGAACTTTTTGAGATTTGCATGGGAATTTTGCTCACAGAAACATAAGCATCGATTTCTAATTCTTTTGTTGTAGATATGGTGTTCCAGAATTCACAGGGAATCGCAGCAGTTATTTTTCACACCAGCTGTCGCACGCTTCCACTTCGTGTAAGGTGACATTATGCCATTTATGTTTCGCTCTTTCTCTTTGTGCATGATGGTCGTTGCTCTAAAAAGGTTTTGTTTTATAGTATGCTCGCCACCAGTCAACCTCTCAGTAACAAATGAGATGCCTCATGTTGGACAAGACACCATCACGCAAAGGGAAACAATTCCATCAAACAGCCGTTCATAAAAAGAGGGATGCATTTCTGGCGAGCATACTATAAAACAAAACCTTTTTAGAGCAACGACCATCATGCACAAAGAGAAAGAGCGAAACATAAATGGCATAATGTCACCTTACACGAAGTGGAAGCGTGCGACAGCTGGTGTGAAAAATAACTGCTGCGATTCCCTGTGAATTCTGGAACACCATATCTACAACAAAAGAATTAGAAATCGATGCTTATGTTTCTGTGAGCAAAATTCCCATGCAAATCTCAAAAAGTTCAAGGTTTCACGAAGTTCGAAGAACCACAAACCTTATTACTACCACCTTATTACTGCTTCCTCTAAGAAACATGGTTTCAAAGAAATGCAAGTCTTAGAACATCCCAAACGAGTACCTTACACACGAGAAAAAACTTCTACAATGTACCACAACAACGAAGACATTGAGTGGAAAAAAGAAATAATGAAAATAAAAAAGAAAACCTACATAGCAGGCAAAGCCTGCAGCCACGTTGCGTAGCCTTTACAAAAACTTATTCATAAACGACTGCGAGCTTCAAAACAGTGTCAAATAGTGTTAACACAAAAATGAAACACATAGAAGACACTAAAGTGAAGAACGCATCGAATAAAAAAAGAAACAATCAAAAATAAGAAATAAACTCACGTGGCAGGAAAAATCGTGGCGAGTGCAGTGAAACCTTGACAAAATCACTATTCAGAACGACTGCGAGCTTCAAAACAGTGTCAAATAGTGTTCCAGACAAAAAATGAAACACATAGAAGACACTAAAGTGAAGAACGCATCGAATAAAAAAAGAAACAATCAAAAATAAAAATAAAACTCACGTGGCAGGAAAATCGTGGCGAGTGCAGTGAAACCTTGACAAAATCACTTTCAGAACGACTGCAACCTTCAAAACAGTGTCAGTGTGAGTTCCAGACAAAAAACGGAACACAACAAAGACACCGAAATGAAGAGCAAGTCGAAAAGTCAAGGAATTCAGGAAGGCAGCTGAATAAAATGACGTATTAGGCCAAAACACCACGAAAACATACTCGCCGCTAAAAGTACACCGGAAAAAACTCAGGACGAGTTCTCCGGACGAGTTTTTCGCGCTATTACGGTTTGAATTTCAGGTTACTGTATTGTTCGTCGCGGGACCAACGGCTCCAGCCCTCCATTGTCGATCGATGACGGCTTTTTTTCGTTGACAAAGGATTATTCAACTGTGAGCGATGCTATTCTACTCTGGATTCCTGCTGTTCTGCTGTATTCGGGTTCTGTTCTACGCTGCTGTATTCACTGCTACTGTATTCTTCAGATCTGCTCTGTTTAAACCCCATTATCTTCGTCTCCCCTCAATAAGATTTTCCCCAAGTTCGCCCCTACCTCTGAATTCCTCTATTTTGCCTACATATTCACTTCTTTATTACTGCGGCTACTACTAATCACTGACACTGATCTTCTGCAGCTGCTAACCAACGTGAGTTTATATTTTTTTGTGCAATAACTTCGGTCGCCTTTTTAGATTTGCTCTCCTTTGACACCCTTGACAGATTTTCCGTTTCTCTCCTCACTTCGACATCTATTTTGGTTTTCTCCTTGTTTACATCAAATTGCCAGTGTAGGATTGAAAATGGGTGGAACGATTATGATTCCAACCCTTTTCATTTTTGCGCTGGCTGAAGAAGGAATCATTTTAGTCTTTTCGTCGTTCTAGTTTCTGAGAAACATTTTTAACTAGCAATCATCCAGCCCCGCGCCATTACTTCTGGGCTAATATTTATACATTTTGCTGAACTTTCAATCTTTCACGGCGGAGTTCGACTTTCATCTTCCTTTACTCCAATTGTTTTCATTGACCTAGAAAACTTCTCTACTCTATCTACTCAGCTATCCGCCATGAGCCAAAACTATATTAGGCCATGTGCTGTACCCGTTAGTGCTGATTAGCATGTACTGCCAGTCTAGGTTGATGTCACGATTGATCTGAAGTCGGGAATCAGCCGTGATTTGCAGGTGTGCTAAGAGGAGTTTGGTCTTTCCTTGAGTTGCATAAAGGACTGAAACGAGGCATCGGTTTTGAAAACATGCAACAGTTAAAATATACGCCATAGAAAATTAGTTCCACTTACAATTTCGCAACCCACACCTTTCTACCCACCGTAGAACAGTCCAAGTGGGACCTATGCTTTACCTTTGCCACACGAATTACCAGTGCTGACAGCCAGCTTTTACGAAATAGCTACGCTCCTTCTCCAAATATTTTTCCAATTGAATTTTGCACCAATCAAGAATTCATTTCTGTGTAGCTTTGTACTGTTGTTAGTTTTTACGGTTAATCGAGAATACTTTAACACATTTGAGGAAATGGATCCCACACATTCCGAGTGCCCTGTCTGTCATAAAGGAATAGTCAAGCGCAACCTTGTTT
>MU888376.1:0-16741 GCA_036418205.1 Ostertagia ostertagi
TTCACTCGTATACAATACCGCCACTAACTTTTGAAATTTCTCCGCTGAGCGACGGATTTGCAGCGTCGCAAAGCGTCGCCCCTTCATAACTCCCCCAAAGCGGGTCAAATGATTGGTGCTCTACACCATTGGACTCGTCTCTCTGTGGCGAGTCTAACCATGTGGAAAACTACGGTACTCGCCGTAAAAAATCGAAAAAAAAACACGCGAAAAACGCGAAATTCGCGTTTTTTTCGTTTTTTCGTTATAACTCGCTTCAGAATTAAGATTTTCGAAATCTGAAAAAAGCATTGATTTCAGCTCGTCGAGTTCTATAAGAATGTGTTTTAAACTTTTGGAAAGCCCCACTTCAGATTGCGCCATGCACTCGAGCTTTGGCTCGAGAAAAAATTGTTTGAATGTGGTGCATATAATCCCGCTTATGCATCATGATCGTTCTTCAGAGAGATGGGTCTCAGCAGTTGCCCCAGAACGCGCCGCGTATTCAACATCGTCCATTGTATTGTGAATGGATCGATTGCTTTTTTCCAGATTTCATGGTCCCTATTCCATAGCGGCGCGTTAAATGACTCAAAATGTACATGACTGCGCTCAACATCTCCTCCTCTCGTGTTCAAATGGAAATCATAGATCATTTTTCAGCAGGACAGTTAGCCTATTTGGTGAAATTTTCCAATGTTTGAGCGAAGGTTTTTCCGAAATCTGAGGAGGTAGCGGGGAAATTTCTTTACTGTTGTAGAGTACGCTTACTTGTGTGTAGAAATAAGATGACATACTTGCTTGTAGACGAGCGCTTCCGCCGTGCTGTGGCTGTGAAAATGCCTCCTCGTCATGCCCTTGTGGAAAGATCAGATTTTTTGCATTTCCAGATGAACTCGCAGACCTGAGATGTGCCCCATTGGATTCCCCGTGAAAAATGCTATCGAATGTTATGCATTACTCCTCCCAGTTGAAACTTTGGTTTTTCACCGTTTTCAGACCTTCCCCTTTTGCCGATTGGACACCCACTGTTACACTGTGGGGGGACTGCCCAAAATCTCAAAGTTTCATTTTTCGTCGAAACTTTGCCTATTGGGGTAATTCGATGCCCTGATTACGAATATGACATTCATTCTCGTAGTGTGGCCCCAAACATCACACCTCGCCCCATTTTTTGCGACATGTTCCATGTTTAGAGCAGATGTTATGTAGAAAGCTGTGAAGGCAGCGACGAATTTCCTTTACTGTCGTAGACTACGGTCACTTGTCTGTAGGAATTACATAGAAACCTTGGTGGCAGGTGAGTCTTCCTTCCGTAGTGTGACCCCAAACATCACACCTCGTCATGCCCTTGCGATATGATCAGATTTTTTTGGTTCTCCAGATGAACATAGAAGACTGAGATGTGCACCATTCAATTCCCCATAAAAAATACTGTCGAACGGTATACAACTCACTTTGGAGAACATCTAGTTTACCTGCCACTAGATCCATTTTGTGACATTTCCCAATTTTCGAAGGGATGTTTTGAGGAAATTCGAGAAGGGAGGGACGAACTCTCTTCCCTATCGTAGAGTAAGTTTACTTGTATGTTGGAAAAAGATGATATACTCGGGCTGGAGCGAGTGTTTCTTCCCTGGTGTGGCCTCAAACATCGCTCTCCGTCATGCCCTGAAATAAAACCAGATTTTTTGGTCTTCCAGGTGGCTCTACGGAGCTGTGGTGTACACCATTCGATTCTCCATGCAAAATGCTATCGAACGATATACATCTCAGTTCCCACTTGAAACTTTCGTTTTTCACCGTTTTCGGCCTTTTCCTTATCGCCGATCGCCTTCCTCAGCCCTGGCCACCCACGTGCTATTCACGTGCGCGGTGCGTGAGAGCTCACGTGACAGCCGATGGCCTTTCTCGGTAGCTGGCGGGCAGCCCGATCGATACACCGCTATGCGTGTCGAAAGTGCGTGGGAAAGTCATCACGCACCGCGCACGTGAATAGCACGTGGGTGGCCAGGGCTGAGGAAGGCGATCGGCGATAAGGAAAAGGCCGAAAACGGTGAAAAACGAAAGTTTCAAGTGGGAACTGAGATGTATATCGTTCGATAGCATTTTGCATGGAGAATCGAATGGTGTACACCACAGCTCCGTAGAGCCACCTGGAAGACCAAAAAATCTGGTTTTTATTTCAGGGCATGACGGAGAGCGATGTTTGAGGCCACACCAGGGAAGAAACACTCACTCAAGCCCGAGTATATCATCTTTTTCCAACATACAAGTAAACTTACTCTACGATAGGGAAGAGAGTTCGTGTCCCTGCTCGTCTCGACCTCAAAATCCCTTCGAAAATTGGGAAACGTCACAAAATGGATCTAGTGGCAGGTAAACTAGATGTTCTCCAGAAAGTGAGTTGTATACCGTTCGACAGTATTTTTTATGGGGAATTGAATGGTGCACATCTCAGTCTTCTATGTTCATCTGGAAGAACCGTGAGCGACTTTAGAGGCGAGTGAACAGGGAACAGGAGTGTCCAATTCGGCAATGGGCGAAGGGTGAAACGGTGGTGGGTGAAAACCAAAGTTTCAACTGGGAGGAGTAATGCATAACATTCGATAGCATTTTTCACGGGGAATCCAATGGGGCACATCTCAGGTCTGCGAGTTCATCTGGAAATGCAAAAAATCTGATCTTTCCACAAGGGCATGACGAGGAGGCATTTTCACAGCCACAGCACGGCGGAAGCGCTCGTCTACAAGCAAGTATGTCATCTTATTTCTACACTCAAGTAAGCGTACTCTACAACAGTAAAGAGATTTCCCCTACCTCCTCAGATTTCGGAAAAACCTTCGCTCAAACATTGGAAAATTTCACCAAATAGGCTAACTGTCCTGCTGAAAATTGATCTATGATTTCCATTTGAACACGAGAGGAGGAGATGTTGAGCGCAGTCATGTACATGTTGAGTCATTTAACGCGCCGCTATGGAATAGGGACCATGAAATCTGGAAAAAAGCAATCGATCCATTCACAATACAATGGACGATGTTGAATACGCGGCGCGTTCTGGGGCAACTGCTGAGACCCATCTCTCTGAAGAACGATCATGATGCATAAGCGGGATTATATGCGCACCACATTCAAACAGTTTTTTCTCGAGCCAAAGCTCGAGTGCATGGCGCAATCTGAAGTGGGGGGCTTTCCAAAGTTTAAAAGCACATTCTTATAGAACTCGACGAGCTGAGTCAATGCTTTTTTCAGATTTCGAAAATCTTAATTCTGAAGCGAGTTATAACGAAAAAACGAAAAAAAAACGCGAATTCGCGTTTTTCGCGTGTTTTTTTCGATTTTTTTACGGCGAGTACCGTAGTTTTCCACATGGTTAGACTCGCCACAGAGAGACGAGTCCAATGGTGTAGAGCACCAATCATTTGACCCGCTTTGGGGGGAGTTATGAAGGGGCGACGCTTTGCGACGCTGCAAATCCGTCGCTCAGCGGAGAAATTTCAAGTAGGGGGGCGGGATTGTAGACGAAGACACCAGCTTCCCGACAATGGTTTATCTACCACGATTCCTCTTTTTGGCTGGTGTGGAGACTCGGACATTTAGTTGCTTGGGCTAGAACCTTTGCTCACAATTGCAGCACTCGTTTACAGTCTCACACAATGAGAAGTGGAAGCGCTTTTAAGCGACTGTTCGATAAAAATGAAGGAGATCAATGGAGGACTAGTTTTATTTACAATGCTAAAGAGGTGCCGACCACGCAAAAAAAGAAAGGAAAAGTAACTACAGAGTCGGACCAGAAAAGTAGGTATTTCAGCATAGGAGAAAAATGACACTGGTAGATCGTGGAAGGGACTCCATGAGATGTCGACTGAAATTCCAGAGTTCCTCGCAACTGCCATTACACTTAGGTTTTTTGTAAGACCGTGGATTTGAATGATAAATAGACGTGACAAAGTTTAATCAATTTCAGGGAAAGCCTGCTCTCGAAAACTATGAAAAAGGGCTACAAGCGATTTTAGTCTTTTCATTATACATGACAGGGAAAAATTCAACAAGGTCCCACGTCCACTGCAGGCGCCCATTGGGGTCTATCTATCAATCATGCAAAATTTTAAACTCTTTAAGGAGGATTGCACGGAAAGAACGAAGGTCGAAGAAGGGAGAAATCGCCTAGTGGGGAGAGCGGTGAATCTCTTGAGGGTGCGGACAGACACGCAATCGGCATCGAAAGATTTGACCTCTGAGATCTAGCATGGCTCAAAGTTGGCGAGTTCGGCGATCTCCGCCCACCGATCGTCTGATCACTCGCCGTAGTACAATAGGTGGCGAGTGATTAGATAGCTGAGAGAGCGTAGGGTTGAAGAGGGCAAAGCGATGAGAGTCCCATCAATGCTCAAATCAACGGACAAGGAAGGGGTCCCATTTCTCCGGTTCTGGGCCGTTTTTCGTGGTTTCGCTTTCTTTCTGGTACTACTCACCATCTCTACCTCAATTTGGAATGGGTTGCTTTTCCATCGTAAATTCGTCCTTTAAAGTGGGTTGGGGGACACAAGAGTAACTTGTTGTTGATGGCGTGCACAACGCACGTTTAAAAATTTAGGAGATAGTCTGTCTTCCAGGCCGAACCTACAGATGAATCCGTAGCACTTCGCAAAGAAATTTACCCTCCTTGCGGTATCGTAACAGCATTTTCAGCACTTATTTCGATTGTTATATGGTTGAGTTGCGGGATTTTTCACGAGAATGTTGGGGTTGTGAGCAAAACTTCGCCTAGACGGAAATCGACCAGAGCGAAGTTTTGCCCATAACCCCAAACGCAGTGGTCAAATTCCGCCTACGTGAAGCTTTTGTTGCCGGTGACTAAAAACGCGAAATCTACTTTCTGTCCTTATTTCCTACGAATCTCTTCTAGTACACCATCGTGACCGCCGGACGTTTCGTAAGGTGAGGGTATGTTCCACAATCACCCATTGCGCAGTATGTTGCTATTGGGGCTAGGGAAAACACAGTGCGTTCGGTGGTGTAGTCAGCAGTATGACGCAACAGTAAGGGGGATAGCGGTTCGATACAGCTAGGGCGAAAGAATTTTGCCTATAAACTCAGCGATTCGCGTGAAAGATTAGCACAGGGCCATCGGAGCATCAACATTTGAATAAAAAAAAAGCGATAAAATTTTGCATTTAAACAAGTTCGTGCAGCCTCTTGAGCGGCCAGCCAGTGCACGTCACTCTGAACATTGAAGTTGCTCACTGCAAGAACTTCTAATAATACTGTATCGCTCCAGAGAGGTATGCAATGTGAAGTGGCGCCGTCTACGAGGGCCATGGTCTGGCATGCGATTACGGATCGAAACGAGTCCTGGCTTACAAGAACTACCTTTCCTTAAGAGTGATTATAGGACAGGTTTTGTCTGAAGAATTATGAATTGCGGCTGCAAATGTACGCCGCGCTGTATGGCCTGAAGCATTGCTATAGACCGAATCGAATTTGAGTGCCACGATGTTTTCCGGACGGTAAAATTGGCGTGGACCGCCACAACAGGGATTATATCAAAAGCCGAACACCTCAGTACCAGTAACGCATGACTCTCGGCAATAAGAATGGGGGGGTGGGGATAGCTTCTCTAATGGTTGTGAAAAGTGAAGGAAAACGAAGCGCGTTCAACTATCTATTTCGGAATCAAGGCGGGCAACCGTCACGTGGGTGGACCAATTTCGAAAATTTAGTACCCCCCTCCCCTCTTGGAGGCGCTTCGATACGACACCCGCTAGCAACTCTCACGCATCCTCCACCACCCTGGGGGCGTCTGCGAGGGCGTGCGGGGGGAGAGTTCGTAGTATTTGATGTCTGGAGTGGTCGACACAGCCCAACTCCGCCCACTTTTCCTTCCAAAATTACCGTCGACCGGGGAAGGGGGTATATATGGAACGTGAAACGACACGGCAAAATTTTCACACTCACACTCAAGCCAAAAGCCCAAGCGTGTATAAGAACTCACTATACCGGCTTGCCATAGAGACATCCCTCCTTACTGTAATTGACGCTCCTCCGCGAATTCGACCCCCCCCTTTTCCACCCCCCAAATACGACCCCCCACCCTCTCGTTGGACTTTGTCCAACGGATGCTTCAAATAATCCTTTCATAGTAACTGAATAAGGAGGAAAAACTGAATGCTCATCACGAAATGTCATTTTACCTAATCTTAGCCTTAGCAGGGCACAATCCACAACTTAGTGAAAGCACTAGAACGCTTAAAAAGTACGAAAGTAGTTAGAGAATCACGACAAACTAGGGGAAAGGGAATGTTTTCATGAATTCAGAAGGCTTCCGGTATACTTCTTCTTCATCATTTTTGATATTAAGTTCAAACACCTACGCCGTAAGGCCGTGGACGTGCGAGCCAAAAGGAGAGCGGCAGGCAGGAGGGTGTGGCGCGGGAAGCTTAAACCTCAGAATTGACCGGTATCCGCAGTTGCTCACTTGAGCATTTGGTCTTACATTTTCATTTTTAGACCTGCCAAGATGGAGCCTGCACTGATTAACAATTCGTTAACCGGGTCAAGTGAGTTACCCTTCATCACTCATCGACTCAACTAATTACCTGAAGCCTCAGAAGTCATTGTTTATGACTGATTTGGACACCAGCTTCTACGGCTCTCGAAGGATGTTTGTATCATTCAAAATCAGTGAGGTGCAAACAAAACAATGAGCGGAGTAGTGATTATCCACTAACAATAAGACTGAGTAAGGACTGGTAGCCACCTCGGAATGGAATAGTTGTTCTAATAATACTCATGTTTCCGACAGCTGCTGACAGTCAAAGAGAACGCTGTATGATGGCTTGAACGACGTCAATGAGGGCAGAGAAATGCCATCTGACAGGACGTCAGTCGAACATGGTGTTCCTCATTTTTCAGAATGTAATTCAACTCTCCTTTTAGGACACAAATGTCAGTGCTCTCGTCGTGTAACTTCGATTCCCGCCGTTCTCGAAAAGCAAACATCTCACGGAGATGCTTTAAGAAGACTTTGGCATTTGAATGGGCGAAAAAATTACCGGCGTCCCGCAAGAGTTGACAAAGTGAAACGTCTCGATGCCCTGGTAGGGTACAATTCCAGCAAAGCTCCTTAAGTGGTTACAGGTGGCTATTTTCAGTGAAACCGTCGGAGATGAAACAGTCTTCTCAAGATACTCCAGAGAGTTACTTCTAGAGCAGCAACATTAGAGAAGTACGAAGGGTTACCTTGATAAGGGGATCTTTCGGAGGATGGTTCCAAGCAGGTCAACTGTCACGGTTGTGGGGCGCCCTTTTTAGAAGACTATGCGGCACCCTCCCCTTTAAAGGACGAATTCACGATGAAAAAGCAACCATTTCAAATTAACCTAGGGATGGTGAGTGGTACACGAAAGAAGGAAGAACCATGAGAAACGGCCCAGAACCCGAGAAATGGTACCCCTTCCTTGCCCGTTGATTCGAGCATTGATGCGACTCTCATCGCTGTGCCCTCTTCAACACTACGCTCTCTCAGCTATCTAATCACTCGCCACGTATTGAACTACGGCGAGTGATCAGATGATCGGTGGGCGGAGATCGCCGGACCCGCCAGCTTTGAGGCATGATAGGTCGCCGAGGTCAAATTTTTCCATGCGAATTGCGCGTCAGTTCGCACCCTCAGGAGGTCCGTGGGTCCCTCAACTAGGTCAGTTTCCCTTTCTTCGACCTTCATTCTAATCGTGAATTCCTCCTTTAAATTAATCTCCTTCCTTTACCATTGACTACTATTGGGAACGATGCGTAAAAATGCGCTACATACACGTGAAGAGGCATTGAGACTGAATGCCGCGTGATGGCGAGAGAAGGCGTTACATATACAGGGGGGGGGGGCAAAAAAAGACATTTGCCCATCTCGCACTTCAACCATTTTATCTTCGCAAAGATTGCCGTTGTTGACGGGAGTTCCTCAGCAAATTATCCTCTAAATGTCCCTCTATAAGTAGACGCAGGCCCTCCTCCACTGCCCTCACCGTCTTCAGAATATGACGTCATCTGTCATCGTCGTCAAGCTCTCAAGGAGGCCTACCGTAACTGCTTCAGCCTGAAGCTCTTACGTGAATTTCGTGAATCGATTCAATGTTGGATAGATTTAGAGACCTTAGCTCCCACTATGCAAACCCCTCGGAACTCGCTTTCCAGTAAGAGGTCGTTATGGTACACGATCCTTCGAAGACCCCATTGAGCTCGATCCAGCGCACCATGTTTACGAAGGCAAATTTTTCTGGTGCCACCCACGTAGGTGGTCACTAAGAAGTTTTTCTTATAGAATGAAATGTGTTCTTCAATACCAACCTAGGCCCATTTGAGTGGCAAAGTTGGGGATTAAATCATGGAGCGCGGCAGACAAATGTGTTTTTTTTATTATTGCTCCCCCCCCCCTGTAGAAATGCTCGGATAACAAATCGTCACCACTCAAAGCGAGCTTTTCTGCATAGGTTAATAAGAGATATTGTACCGTATGGTCATTGGTCAATGTACGCCATTGCCAAAAAAAGGTAGTTTTGTGGCCCACACACTCTTAACAATCGTGCTAGTGGCTTTGGTGTCCTTCTGCATTTGTATCAGGTGCAACATACGCCAACGACTATGAAACATGGGGCATTTAATCAGCCTGACCAGTGTGAGAAGTAGGCGGCGTTCCACGATAGTGTAGGAAACTCCAACTTCTGAGATTTTGACAGTTCTGATGGTGTGGAAGTGAAATTAGAAGACTGCTATGACCACACAGCTTTCGAAGAGCGAGAGCGAAAAACTCGTGTAAGCAGAAGCACTAGGTTAAAGCCGCAGCGCTCCTACGAAGTGCGGCGTGCAACAGGGTCAACCCTACGTGTTACTAGTAACAACGGGGGGTCGTACCTGGTTGAGTTTATAGGAGGGGGGTCGTATCCGCTTCAGTCGCGTGAAAGTACATGTGAGTTTGTGGTGAAAGTGGAGTTTTCACGAGTAGTAGGCTAGGTGAGTTGGGAGCGCATGGGAGAAAAATTTGCCGTTTCAGCGCGCGTATATCTCCCCTAGAAAATGAAGCAGTGGGATTATAGGTAGAAGTGGGGTAAATTGGTTGAAATTTAGGGAATTTTGGTAAATTTTTACTGTTTCATAGTGGGTATATATATCCCCGCTCGACGGCATTTTTGGAGGAAAAAGTGGGCGGAGTTTGGTGGGTTGAGTGGTATCAGAATTAAATACTATAGAGAGGATGAATATGGTGGTCGAGGTGTCGAAAAGGGGGTCGTACCAAGTCCACCTTGGGGGAGGGGGTCGTAAAATTTTTTGAAAAAGTAACAACGATAGGAATGACCCTGGTGCATTCCTACACAAGTGGGTCGCACCGGGAAGGGCTTTAAAATTCATTCAAGCGATGATAGTGTGGTGACAAGAGGGGCCGTTAGTGCGCGCATACGTTGCTAGCGCGCATCACCATTGGATCAAAATCCCAGTCAAATCCAGCTTACGTCAGCCAAACTTCTATAGGTGATTAGTTGTTGAAAGGAAGCGATAGCTACTGCATAAAACACGTAGTGTAACTCACTAAAGGGGGAGTAACGCTTTCAGGGCGCTTTCAAGGTACGCTGGAAGTCCTGCTCACCAACCAGGGCACCTTTCGACGTGGCACCACACTTCGCTTCCTTAGCAGGCAGGTATGATCCGAGAGCACGAAGCACACACGTGGCTCGTGAGTCCTCCCCATGCGGATACTCCTATCGTAATCGCGTTCTTCACCAGATCTCAAGCAATCGTACTACTATGGTCGCTATTGAGCAATTTCTATGGTCTCAATACATAATGGGCCCCTTCCAAGCCTTACTTGGCCAGACGAAGAGCTCACCTGGGGGTGATGACTTCCAAGCTTTGCCCACCTCTACAAGAAAACTAATAAAGGAACACCGGCGCTATTGGCTTTAAAACAGCCAATGGATCTTGAGACGCAGTCTAAATACTCCTCTGGTACTGTTGATGTGGTTCCTCTAGCGATTGCATTCTTGATGTGAGCAAATAAGATCTTCCGAAACCAACATCATCCTCCGAAAGTGGCTGCCTATAGTTCACAAGCGACCATAAGGAAGTCAATGCGTTTTCTATGCGTTTGAGCAGATGCTGAAGAAACGAACTACGACAATTCAGGCAAGCGATGCTCTTCTCGGTCCGATATCCTCCTCCACTGAGGTCCTTTAAGGAGGGATTCACTATAAGACGCGAAGGTCAAAGAAGGGGAAAACTGCAGAGCAGGGAACAGGCAGACCTTCTGACAGTGCTGACCGACGCGCAATCGGCAACGAAAATTTGATCTCGGCGACCTAACATGCTCACTCTTGGCGCGATAATGGAGTACGCATCTCTATCTAAAGGCCAATGGCGCCAGGTCTATACTCAGCGAGGTGATTAGACAGCAGAAGAGGAGCCGCATTAGCGATGAAGATGACCAGCGATAAGCCTGACATCAATCGGAAAAGCTAACAGACAAAGAAATGGTCCCATGTTTTCGGCGTTCCGGCGCGTTTCAAATGGTTCTGTCTATATCCTTGTTCCACTGACCACCTCTACTTATTTCCAATGAGCTAACTTTTCATCGTAGATTCTGCCTTTGATTCTGGAGAAATTGTGACAGAGACAGGAATATTTTTGCGGCGACACGAGCTGCGACCAATTTGTTGAAATCATTCCTTCGTGAAAAGGCAGAGATGGCGATGGGCGGACGTAGAAAAAAACAGGAGAAACCAGAGAGAACGGGGAAGATCAAGTGGCTCGTTCGCCTGTTATTTAGTGGCAGAGAGGATGCAAAAAGGTTGTTTGGTGAGCTCACGTGCGTCGCGGCTATGATCGTCCCGAAAGAGAAGACAATATGCTGAGGAATGACAAGTAGAAATGAATTACCGGTAGAGCTCGAATTTCCTCCACAGACTCTAATGGATGGTCAAGCTCTTATTACTTAGCACGTCGCCGTCTTGCACTACTTTGTGCTTGATTGATTTGATGATCCTACTTGAGAGACTCCGCGGCACACGGTCATCATTTATTTTTTTCAATCGTGTCCCATCGGCGATGCTTTCACTCCATCAAAGCCCTTTATAGCACTTCTACAAAGGGCCAGTTCTAGTCCAGGTATCTCCGAAAATTGATAGCAACCATTCTCGCCTTCTCTCTTTAGATAGAGCACTTGATGGCTTCCGCCTACACGGTCTTGATTTCGTGAGCAATCCTATTCACCTATCTTCCTCTTTCTTAGGCGCCACATTCACCCACTTCCGTCCTTTCAGCTCGAGCTGATGTCCGAATGGCTGACGATCTCTGCAAGTCAGCACTGCGACAGCAATCGAGAAGTGTTAAGCCGATGTCAAACTTTGCAAATCGAGGTGTACGCGGCGCGACCGCGGACGCTAGCGAATTGCTTGATTCGCAAAGTCTGACATCGTCTTTATGCGTAGCATCTTTCCGCCTCACTCCCTGAAGGATCTCTAATTTCTCAATTCTTTAGCCAGATTTTTGCTTCTAGGACTACGTTCAGACTTTGCATACGAAGACACTGTTCATTTATATCGACTATAGAGACAATATGACAAGTCCAATCACTGAAATTAGGCGAAATCGCACTAATCTGTCTTACTATTCTTAATGTAAGTAGAATGCGTGGCGCATCCCCGAAAGAGCAATAGACGCCGTCTGCCTTATTCTTCTAATGTAAGGCCTCGAGGCTTCGGAAACAGCTTTCAAAGGAAGCCAAGATGTTACTACACCGAACAGCTTGCTTGGATATGTCCTACGTTTCACCAAAGTGCCCAAGTGGGGCACGTGTGGTGGATGTGGGCGGAAATCTTGCAAGTTGTTTTCGTATCACTTACTGGACAATTGCTTCGAGACAAATACCAGTTGTTCCCCGGCACTAGATATTATCATGTGCCTTTGAAATAGGATATAGGGGTTTGTGCTTGAAAAGAGAACAGATGTCGGCTGGAAAGCAGACAACCGAAGAACACGAAAAAACAACAGTTTTTGCATCAAAATGTAGGACAAGTACGCTTTACACTGAAATGTGAAAAGCGATGATGAAGTGATAAAGAACAGGCATTCAAAATGTTTGTTACAAGTCGTTGCTGACAGCAAGAGCACAAGATCTCTATAGAAAAAGATCTGAAGAAGTGCAGGATTACGAGGGACCTAGAACGCAGCAAAGGATAAACACACATAAATTTTAGACCCGTGAGACCTCAGGCAGAAACTCTACGCCTCAGAAAGGAGAAACCAAAATCTTGTGAAAATAGAAATGCAATAATTTTCAAAACTTATCAAGGTAGGAAGGAATAAAAGGGCGCTCGTGTCGTTAGGGGGGACACCGAAGTGAGCGATCCACTTACAAAAATTGGGACCAAGTCTTAGGGAGGAGAAATGAGTCTGGGGGAGGACGTAACCAACTGATGTACTCCTTCACGCTTCTCCCCTCTTCTGAGTTTAGTCCTAGTGTCAGCTACCAGTCGTTTCTGAATGCCCTCTTCTTAATCTCCTCCCTAAGAATATGAGCGCCGATAACATGTAATTACTCCTCCCTAAGAATATGAGCGCCGATAACAGTATTACGGTATTATGTGATGAGCAAGTGCTGAAAGTAGTAGAAGTAGCGGGAGGCGGTGTGATGGTAAATGGTGTCCCTCAGCACGCTAACGGTAGGGTCAAATCCCCTGATAGAGTCTCAGCAAGACCAACTTAGCTGCCTATTTCTACGAGATCAGTGGGTACCGGGCTTGCCTGGTAGGGCAAAAATACCACATTGGGTGTCGGCGAGCCATCGTCAGTCACTTTGTCAGTTAGCACACATTCAAAGTGACCCTGAATGAAGTGAGGTATGTGTGTACTACTCCAGAAAAGGGGTGGGTCAAGGCTGAGCCTCTATTGCTTCGCTCTTTCTGTGAAAGAAGATGGGGGACTGAAAAAAAAACCTGTCACCTTTGAAAGGCGATCAGATTCAACAATGGAGGAACGAAAAACTGAAAAGCTAGAGTTTAGGGATGGAAACTGGCGAAAGGAAAGACTCGCGAAAATCCCGAAGTTTCGTGAAGTGATGCGATACTGTTATCCCAGTCGTCTGCGGCATTAATATGGGTGCTGTAGCCGGCGGAGTTGCGGATAGCTTAAGTCCGCGGTGCGTCGCATTTGCGCTTTCTAAGTCCCTCTATTGTGCAGAGTTTTCAAACAGAAGTACGATGGAGTGGCACGGAACTAACCTCATCGCCTCAAAAGTAGTTTAAGTAGGCCCTCATCAGTATAGAAACAGCTACTATTTGCATAGCAGGCGAATGCGTGGAGACATTGAAGTAGTACAGTAATGCACCGAACATCCTATTCGTAATTTGTTTACCGTATGTGAACTCATAAATAGAGGAGTTCTGATCCTCATTATGCGCCGCGCATTCAAATAAATTGTCACATGGCATAAGATATCGAACAGGATCGGTGAACAGTAATTTGAAAGGAAAAAGGAAGGAAGAAAAACTGAAATCGGCCTTGAACATTTCATTTACGATTCTGGCTGTGGTACGAAGTGTTTTATCGCAGTGATGAGGTGCTGATTCTCGAACTGAATTCCATGACGTTCCAGATCCGCCCGTTAGCCGTGTCACGCTCGTCGAAGTGATGGCCGAGACCTCGGTCAGACTCGGCGATTGCGTCGCTGGACACCAGCGACGGAGCCGCCAGCGACGGAGCCGCCAGCGACGGAGCCGCCAGCGACGGAGCCGCCAGCGACGGAGCCGCCAGCCACAAGAGTGGGCAACGGGCGATGACTCATCACACGATCGATCGATCACACTACTAATTTGTATGAAATTTTGGAATGTGGCACTTCGCTCGGCGACATAATAACTAGTCTTTTACATAATTAAGCTTAAGGTAAATTAGCGATCAGGACCTCTAAGTCTTTTCATAGTTTTAAGACACAATGAGGAGTTTGAACTATATCAAAATACTTTTGTACGTATGAACTTCTAGAGTTTTTAACCACCATCCCTTTGAAATCCCGAGTTAGCCTTCCAAACGTTCAATTCGTTTCCCAACAATGTGTACTATGAAAGCTCTCATCTGTAGTTACATTTTGTCTATTGGTAAAGTCAAAAATCAGAAAGAAAAACTGCGTTCAGGGGAAATTTTGCATAATGTTGAGCAAGATTTGGTCGCGCCAAAAAGAGGCGCGGTCCCACGAGCACGCTACGTCCAAATCCGCATTGTCGTCAAAGGGTTAATCTCCCCCTGCCAACCGATATCGATCGTGTGATGAGTCATCGCCCGTTGCCCACTCTTGTGGCTGGCGGCTCCGTCGCTGGCGGCTCCGTCGCTGGCGGCTCCGTCGCTGGCGGCTCCGTCGCTGGCGGCTCCGTCGCTGGTGTCCAGCGACGCAATCGCCGAGTCTGACCGAGGTTTCAAATCGAATTCATAGCTTTCCAAAGTGGAAATAATCTTTTCCATGATGTATTTTGTCCATACCTTATAACGAGGTCGATACTTAAAAGATAGCTGGTTCGAGACAGCCGAAAAGAAAAGCGGATTGGGAAGGGAAGCGATGAGTATGCTAAGCGGAGCTCCGGCTGAGTCAAAGAGTCAAACGCCAAACGACAATGATCAGCCCATTTAGGCGAGAGACCCCTGCGGGGAGTCTTATGACCCCTCTTCACCTCTCAATTACCACTTCAACCCCACCTTTTTCACACTACGTCCTGATCTCCCATGACCCCGAAAAAAGTTACGTATGACGTCGGTGGTACATCTGACACTGTAGTAAGTAAAGCAATGAAAATACATTTATATAAAGCCAGAGGAAAAATTCGAAGATAGATCTGTTCTTATGTGAGAATTCAATCCATTTCCATAGATTGCCCGGTGGTGTGTCCGAAAAGGCAAATAGTGCTTACTTACCGAAACTGGGAGAATAAAAAAACCGCTTGGATAGAAAAACACTTTATAGCCATCTTTATGACCTAGATCGAGATTTGACAATACCGCTACGATTCGCGAATGGAAGTAAAAGGTGTGGCTATTTAAAAAGCGAGATTACGATAAAATTTCTGTGCAGCATGGAAGAACGAGCAGCACTTCAAGCAGTAGCTAGAGCCCAAAGGAATCGAGATGTGGCCTTTTTGTGACTAAAGGTGCGCTCGTTGCAGCGCCCTGGGGCTGCCAATCCTTTCTGAGCTCCGCCTCCGCCTGTGCTCCGCCCCTCAGCAGATCGCTGTTCGATTATCATTCTGATAAGGTATGCCACTTCGAGCGCGTATCCAATTTTTTTTCTCATGGAATGCTATATCAATCAAGGTATGATCTCTGGTGGTATGATGGCAGCTATGGTTTAACGAGTGCCGACGACCTCTTAGTTGGTTGCCAACTCGTCCATTATCGGAGGTCAACGGGCAGAGGAAGTGGTCCCATTTTGCGCGTTTTTGACGGATTTCTTTGCTTTTTTCGCTACTAGGGCATTATTCAGCATCTTCACTTCCACTATGAGCACAACAGAATCCTATCGCAATCTCTCGCTTTAAGTCGACTGCTTCATGCTTTGAACTTTTCAATGCACTTTTGAACGTCCCTTCCACAAGTGACGACCGTATATCAACTGAAGGTTGATACTGATAGGGGGCGGAGGAAAACAGCTTCCACGTGAAGTTCCACGTTGAAACGTTGAAGAAAACCGGAAACCGGAAGTGAAGGAAGTGTTCCTCGAAGGTGCTCGCGAACGCTAACCATCTGAATAAGTGAGGTCTCTGTATCCTTCAGAGGCTTGCACTCAGCCCTCCCTCGTTAGGTCGGACACGACCGAGACTTCCGGGAGCCTACGGCTCATCTTAGCTGAGGTTATTGGCTGCTTGTCCTCTCTTAATCGAAAAATGTTGAGTAGGACAATATCAAAGGAAATGCGTGAACCTGTTGTGAGAAAAGGTGAATGGGATGGTGATCGTGGAGTACCCACATGGGGACGGACAGCGACTGTGCCCCATCTCTTGACGTTAGCGAAATGGCGGCCCAGACGAATTTGGTTTGGGTCAGTCGGTAGGCCAATCAGCTGTTTCCACGGTTCCTTACAAGAGCGTGGTCTAACAATATCAAAAGGTTTTGTTCGGACCTGAAAGCAGCTGATTAGTCGATTGATTGGAATTCCCCGTATGGAATTCGAAAGGAGGACCGGGACTCCGAGAAAAAGAAATTTGTGTAGTGTGTCTGTGAGGCGTGGAAGAGTTCGAAGGATCTATGTATGTAAGAGAATACTACTCAATTAGTCGCGTTCGACGAAGAAGAAGTGTGATGGTGCACGAACAATGAGAAAGGACGGGAAGTGGGAAATGCACTTTGTGGCAGAATGTGTCTGGTCTGCCAAAATGTAGCAAGCGTTTGTCAAATCCTAACGCAGTAGTCAAAAATTTAGAGTCATGCCTGACAATTTGGCAGGCGATGGGCTAAATTTAGACAGCATGTTCTTTTGCGATTCACTAGGGCAGACATCAAAGATGACAGAATAAAAAGAGGTGGGAGCAGTTCTCGATTCAGAGACAACTATAAATCGCAAGTATTGTTTTGCACGCCAGAGCTGAGCTCGCCAGTTCCAGAAGCTCGTCGTAAGCAATCAAGCTCAGTTGCAGAAATGAGAAGCGACGTTGGAAGAAAACAAACAAAGCATTACTCTAGGTCAGAGATCTCTGCGAATGATTTCGATACACCATCGAAACAACTT
>MU888385.1:0-20105 GCA_036418205.1 Ostertagia ostertagi
CTGCTGAAATGTGAAAAATCGTGCATCGAAATGGTGCTCTCCTAAGAAATGCAAATATTAAACTTTCTACGAAAATCACGAAAGAATAGTAACCTGCAGCTGATCCATTTTTATGTCAGACATTTCATTTTCCAACTGAACAATTTTGTTTGACAATTCCGCTACTCTGCTTGTGAGTTCATCGGAACGGCTTAAAGATTTAAACTAGAGCACCAAGTCTACGTTATGCAACATTCGACAAGCTTACGCTTCTGCGCTCGCCGCCCTGGCTTCGAGACGTTCCCTCTCCATTGACCCCAACTCGGCCATCTGTTTCAAATTCGTTTCCATGACTTTACTATGAGATTCCATCCTGAAATTCTAACGTAAGCCATTGCAATGTGATGGAAGCTAGTCACTACAAATTACCTATCGTTTTCGTTGCTCTTTTTGATAGCAGTGCTTTCTGCCTCAGCTAGTTTAGATTTTAGCTCATCCAGCTGACATTCAAGATACTGCGAGCGGTTCTTCAACTGCTGACACTCTTTCTGTAGACGCTCAGGCGTCATTCCTGTATCAAATCAATGGAATTTTTGATACCCGAAGCCTGCGACTTCATTTTTATTGTAATGTGAGGTTATTGTACTCGGAAGTCTAATAGAATTCAGAACTCCACTCACCTACTGTACTTTCTTGAGCAGTGTACTGTGCTTGTATATTGCTCAGACGTGCTCGCAAATCGATGAGTTGTCTCTCACATAACGCCAATTCTTTCTCCTTCTCTGCAAGCTGTTGCCGCAGCAGAGAGATTTCCTCCTCATATCGGGCCTAAACATGATGATTTCAGATTCGTCAAGCAAAACTGGTCAGGTAGAAAAAAGTACCTGGGCCTGCTTCGCATCATTTCTGGAATTTGACAGCTGATCAGGTGAGACGAGCGTTAGATGTTTTGAGGCTGTCGCGTTCGAGACGTACAACCTTAAATGAACTTTTGCTAAAGAGGACACACAGAAGGAAAAAAGGAAATCATGACGCACATCAAGTTGAGACCCAAGATGAGCCGTTTTCTCAGACTCCACACGGGAAAGCCGAGTTGTCATCTCATTCAAAGACAACATCTGAAAATGAAACACGAATAAATGAAACAAATAAAAGACCGGCGCACAGGAAGAAAATAAACGGAAAACTCTAATGTCCTCGTTTGATTGACTTGCCCTTTCTACTTACTCGGACAGTTTTCTATATGCCTACATTTGTTGACCCCTACCTAAAACGTCTCCAATAATGGTGTTTTCACTAAAAAATTTTAAACTTCAAATTTTCTATGGCCCAAATAATTTTCTCTGCTTGGCTATTTCATTTGTATTATACAGCGTAAGAGATAAAAAAACGAAACGAAAAAATGAAAAGCGTAGATGAAAGAAGCTAAAATATCAAGCATAGAAATGAATGAAAAAATTTCGTTTATTTCCTATCTGCAACGTCGTTTCTCTTTCTACCTACTTATTGGTCAGTGGCTATATTGTCCTACTATTGGTTGACCCTGCCCTAAAACGTCTTCAATAATGCCAGCGTGTTTCTCATCAAAATTTGAAAGTCATTCTGTGGCCCCACTGCATTCTCTCTTCATGGCTTAGTTCACTTTTGCTATATTTGTTGCAAGCATGATAGAAAACCTGAATCAACAATGAAAAGCCAACCATTTGCTGTTTTCGCTAAATGAAGTTCTCTTGCGAGCCTCAGCTTCGGTCTCCAATCGATTAATGGTCAAGCGAGCATGTTGCAGCTCCTTCAGTGACCGCACGAAGTTCGATCCTTCAACAAGCATGATTAACGAACTTCTCTCTCTCTCTCTCTGGTGCATCATTTATGGCTAACAGAGTAAAAACTTAGATAGTGTGTTTGAACTACAATTTGGGGAAAACTTGCGAAACAACCAATCACAAGAATGCTGAGTTGTGGGCAAAACTGATGCTGATAAGCTATGGTAAGTTTACCATCAAAAGCTGAGTTTGGGTGAAATGGTGTACCGATGATGTAACTGGTTGGTGCACAATTGCTCGGAAACAAGAGACACGGGGTACGAATCCCGGCTGGTTGCGAAAGTTTTTTGCCCCAAACCAGTTCTTGTGATAAAATTCATGACGCGATGCGGCGCGCAAAACAGCACTTATCCAACAAAAACAGATCAATCAATCAGTTGATAGGCGTTGCCTAAAACTGACTTGTAATTGCTCGTTCTAGCTCTTTGCCCGTTTCGCAATCTCATCATGTTTTCCGATGCAAACTGTTCCCACTCTGCGGCATTGAGCATCCACCTGCTCGTAAAGCGATCGTCTTTCTTTTCACGAATTTTGATCGCCGTTTCTTTTTCCGAAGGCACGCTTCCAGTTCCTGCAGAATGCATTTCTAAGAGAATCAACGAAAGGGAATATCAAACCCCACACCTTCTCAACGACTGCCGTTGTTTGCTTCTGCATTTCGAATGAGGCTTCCAGACGAGCATTCGTCATCTTCACTTCTGATACTATCTGTTCACTTCTAGCAACACGATCAGAGTGGACCCTAAGAGATGTATAATATGTACTTCATAGTAACTTGCAATTTTTACCATGGCAGGGTGTTTCTCACTACTTGCCTTTCAGATATTTCCTTCTCTTCTTTGATAGCACGAATATACTCTTCTAGGCGAGCTACTTTCACCTCACTGGCTTGAGCCTGTAATGAATTCCGATTAATCCACAAAAAAAAAAACAACAAATCATGAAGCGACATTCAACGAAGCACACGCTACTGCCGTTTCCTTTGTCTATCCATATAAAATCCCACACAATTCTCATGTGAAGAATGTGAAGAAAATATAGTACAAAAAAGCAATAACTTCATTTCCAAACCTTGGCAGCAGCTTCTTCTGCCTTTATTTTTGCGGTCCTAGCCTCAACAACGCTAACATTGTCTTCTGCAAGCTTTTTCAGCTGTTCTGTCTGCGATTGAAGCTGGAAATTGGATGGGTTGAATTCTACTATTCGGTACGAATACAAGCGATAACATACAAGTTCAAATGTGGTACGCATCTGCTCCAGCTCTCCCTTCAAACTGGACTCTGTTTTGTGTGATGCTTCCAACTCCCGTTTCAGGCCCTCTATTCTGCAAATTACCCCATTTATTCGTGGCAAGAGCCGGGCATATAAACAAGCCAACAAACTCTGCATTCTTCGACGTTAGAACCAATTGCTCGGCAGAACTCCTGGCTGCTTCCAATTCTGACTCTAGCCGCCGATTGATCCTGGAATTCAAAAACTTCACTAAACAGCTACATCGCAGACATAATGATCATACTTCTGTAGTTGTGCTATATTGTCGAACAAACGAGCGTTATCCTCATCATTATCACTAATGTCATCATTGTCACCTCTTCGCTCTCGTTCCAACACAAACAGCAAATGTTGAACCTGAAAACGAGTTAGGGCATAGTCTTGAGAATTCATGAATAATAAGCTTTACGAGTGTGGTTCACTAGGACAGAAAGCGACTTTTTCGCGTTTCGCGCGCGAAACATTTTTCGCTGGGAACTCTAGGTCCACTCATGATCAGCGGTGGACCTGAGGTTCCTGCAGCGAAAAATGTTTCGCGCTGCGAAACGCGAAAGTCGCTTTCTGTCCTAGTGAACCACACCCAAGCTCTACTACCAGCAGTAGCACACCTGTTTGGACGCATTAGCGTAGTCTCTTTGATACTTTTCAAGTTCAGCGCGTGTAAACGCCAATTCACGAGTGGTTGAATCTCGGGCACTTTCGAGACGACGTCTAGCTTCATCAGCCTCCTTTAAAAGAATGAACTAATTTGGAAGAACAAAATATAATAACAGAAATTTACTCCTGTGAAGCATCCTAGCATTTATTATCCAATAAACCACTAACTGTGATTGGATGAGTAGTAACTACAGGTTGTGGTTTCGCCCCTTTCTAAGCATTTGAGAGATATTTCCGTTTTTATCACATTAAGGTCAAAAATCGTTCATTTGTGGAAAATGCGAGCCCAAGACGGATTTATGGTGCGATTGCAAGAAACAAAATGTAAGAAGTGTTTTACTTTCGAGGAATTTAGTTTTTGCCATTTGCTACTACCAGATGATTAAGCTTTATGGCAATTTCTAGACATGCTTTGCTTTTCGCATTCTCTATTCTGACATATCTTATGGATGAAACAAAAATATTACCTTCAGTTGTTCTTGCAGACGATTGTTATGATCGAAAGTTTTATCCAATAAATCCTTCTGATGAAATAGTTGCGGAGCACGATCTGTCAAAAAGTCATAATATCTGAATGTAGCAGAGCCTCAAACAAATGCTCTTTTCCAAGTGGCAGAAGATCTTCGGGTAGCTTGAAAATAGAAGTGGAAAAACTTTGAAAACTGTCGCAAAATACTGACATTAGGGCTTATTAGAGTGAGATAATTAAGCGGAACAACTAAAAGATATGATGACTAGATTAACCATCCGCATAGGATAAGTTAATACCACGCTTCGGCTTATATTCGTTTCGTTTTACTAAGTCCTATCTTGCACTCTTCAAGAGACCTTGATTTTGGTATGCATTACATTACACAGTCTCTCAGATGATGTGGCGTCAAGTGGAACGGCCTACTACTAGATGCAAAGGGTCTAATCATGCATTGAATCTCGTCCAGGTCAACTATTCCTGAACCACTAAACCGATATATGACGTTCTATCTGACAGCCACTTCTCGATAACCACAACGACGCCATCGTAGAAATAATAAGGCTGATGTCAGAGTCCGCGATCCTTTGCGCGATTTTCGCGATTTGCGCGATTTTTGCGATTTTCGCGAAACCTGCGATGGATCACAGGAGTTGGAAGTGCCCGATGAATACTGCGAGGTGTTGTTTAATCCTGCTGCGAATTCTGCTTGGCAGTAAAGATTGGAAGACGAATGTTTGTGGTTCTACTTGTTTCATGTTCAATGTCTATTAGCTCTTGAATCGTTCCTATTTTTTTCAGGAATCAAACCAAACCAATCACAAAAATTGCAAGTGCCCCATTTGAACAATTGAAACACTGGATATGAAACAAGTGGAATCATGAGCAGTCTCCATTAAACCATAACCATCAAGCAGAAGTGACGGCGGGATTGGAGAACACCTTGCAGTATTGATCGGGCACTTGTGATTTCCGTGACCCGTCGCGCAAATCGCGCAAATCGCGAAAATCGCGCAAATCGCGAAAATCGCGAAATCGCGAAGAGCGGATCGCGGACTCTGACACCAGCCTAAGAGAAATTTGATTCGTAACAGGATCACATAATCATAGAAAATAAGGTGGTTAAAAAATACTGACCTTCTATTTCCTCTACCATTTCACGAAGACTCATTTCAAGCTGTTTGTTGCGCTCACGGGCTTCCGCCAGTTCACCCGTTAACCTTGCGTGCTCACTTAACAGAACAACTTTTTATTGATTAAACTGGAAAGAGAACACATTTCTACTATGCATTTAGAACGAACCGAACAATACTCGTAAGAGACTGTCCTCCTCGCAGAAGTCGGGCTGTTTCAACAGCTGCTGGAGAAAGTATAGCTAGTTCTTCTTCACTAACGTTCAAATGTACTGAAAAGAGCGAATCAAACTTATAACACTTGTGGAATGAAAACCATAAAAATGTAGAAGAGAACTTTCGATCGAAATTCATACCAGCGTGTTTCGATTTCAAAAGTTCATTCGCTTTGTGGAGTTCTTCTCTAAGCTCACTGATCTGTTCATCTGAAACAGGCACTAAAGTAGCTCAGCATGAACGCACTAAAAATAGAAAGGATTTGGATGTGAAAATGTTGCTGACCTTTCATGGCTACTTCAACGTTCCGCAACCTCTTCTCCTCTTCAATGTCTTCTTGCACAGAAGCAAGTACTTGTTTTGTTTCTTCAAATAAGTGCTCCCTAGACTTATATTGTTCGCTGAAATGATGCAACTTTCAGCAGCTCTGTCGTATTTTATGCACGAGAAAAGTATGTGATATAAGCCGTAGCGCGAAAGCATGAAATGACCTTCCATTGACCATAGGCTTATAACAACCTTCTCTTCAATTACGCGAAACAGGTGAAAATGTACAACTCCCTACCTCAACTCGGCAGCGACATGTTCGGCTTTTTCCAAAGACTCCTTATAAACATTGGAAAGTTCTCGTTCTTTTCGCAATTCAGCTTCCAAATCAGCAATAGCTACACTGTCCAGCAGAGAGCTAAAATAAATGCCTTTAAAAATTATATACCAACAGAAATGGACATATATACCTGAGTAATTCTTTCCAAAGCCTCATCCGCATGTTTTTTTCCTCAACTGAAGTTGTCCTTCATGTTCCTCAGCTGCCAATTGAAGCCGAGAAATCTCATCCTTGAGAGACAATCTTTCCCGCTGCCATGATAACTCCTTTGAGCTCTGAATTATCAAAGCCATCCGTCTATTGTTCTCTGTCGGTAGCTCAAAACGAACTCACTCAGACGAGAGAGTTCTTGTACTATGCCAAAGTAGTGATAGTTTTGCAAAGAAGAGGAATTAAAATGGAGAGCCACGTTATGTTTCTTTTCTGCTCAGTGATAACTGTTACTTTATTAGGGTTGGAGAAGGAATGCCAATACTCTGATCCTTCCGCTGATTCAACTTGATAGTAAGCCACATTCAGCAGAGAGACCTAATCCAATGAAAAACGTCACTTCTGGAGACACTACTGTTAAAAAGCTTGTAACCAAAGTGATCAAACGAGAGCGAATTTCCGAAATAAAGGAAGCAGCACCAGCGTGGCCGCTACTGCACACATGGCCCTAGGACCGAACCTGGGTCATACTCTTAATAGAAAAAACTTATTTTCATCCGATCGATAAATTTATAACAAACGCGAATTGCCTAAAAGGATTTGAACATTGACTAAGAAAGCAAATTAAAATCCTGAGAAGGTGCGCAGTCAAAAGATACTATGATTGCAGGAATTCCGCCTGCGTGGTGCCTATCAAAGGGAAGGAAAAAAGGAGCAGTTTCCTTTGCGCTCAATGTACAGTGAGCGGGCTTCAAATGAGTTCACAGTTCATGCTCATTCGTGCAAAAATAGAGACGAAATCGTGAGTGTTGAATGGCCACCTACCAACTCTATCCTAAGTTCTGCACACTTGCTATCCTTCTGCGCCAGTTCCTTGGAGGAACCATTTACGAGAGTTCGTGTACATTTCATTTTCTGCACGCGCACGTTCTCGCTCTGCCTGAAAATTCACGCCTTCAACATGATATAGCAGAAACTATAGCGATGAAAAGAAAAGGTAAATGTTGCTACCAGGACACTACGCATTTCTTGATCTATGCTGTTCTTTTCCTGAGTTAAAGCTGCCTTCTCATTCAGCGCCTTTTGAAGCTCGTCTTTCAGAGCGAAGTTCTCAGCTAGAAGCAGAAGTTTTATCAATACACATCACTACATACATATGTTCTTACACAACTACAATCTAGAAAAGATGACTTACTTGCAATAAGGTGTTTTTCTTTTGTAAGAGTGCGGATGGCAGCATCGCGTTCTTCTTTTTCGTGCTTCAATCGTTCCAAATCACAATCGAGCGCCATCTGAAGGAAACAACCTCACTTGCCTTTGTAACATTAGAATTAATCCCAACAAAGCGTCCCATGGCAAAAATGCATATTTCTAGGGGGTTGACCATATGTTAACCTAGGCTGTCAGTGCTCTCAGCAGGCTCACTTTGCATAATAACAAACAACTCCAAGTGTTTTTTTTTTTGACACGAACCAAAGTATACTTTCATACCAACTTTCGCCACCACATCGTCGCGCCTATAAACGCGAACGCGGTTGACGGACTACTTGCAACCCGGTCCTTTAAGCCGCCTCAGATCCATCTCTCGTCTGCGCTCTCTCACCTTATCAGCGGCTCATGACCATTGTGATCTCACACATTCAAACTTTTGCCACACTGTAGTTGGCTCACCCACCTCGAAGTCCTCCCTCCTACAAGGCTTAGTCCTAGGGCTCTCACCTCCTTCCTTGGGATTTGGAGCCGAGCCAGGCGCCGTTCTCTAACTGTCTGTGCTCTCCGCCATTCGTGGCAGGACCATAGAAGAAAGTTCAAGTAGTCCGTAAACCATACCAACCCAGAGAATTACGATGTTCACATTACAAAACAGCAAATCAGAGAAGGCTGAGATTCCAACATGCTATCCGAACCAAGAAAGAACGCCGTATTTAATGACCCGTTCCAACCTAAAAAAAATCCTAAAGTGCACTATTCCATACCTTTTTCATGGCAAGTTCGTTTCGTGAGGCTTCAAGTTGCCGATAAAGACGCGATCTCTCATTTACGTCCTCCACTAAAAGATATAATGTTGAAATTTGCTGTTAGCACACATAACGCGAGATTGATCATTTTATACGAAAACTTACTGCTGCTGGCGACTTGGGACTGTAGTTCACTATTTCTTGTAGACAGCTCTCTGCACTTTTCCTTAATGTCGAGCAGCTCTTCCTCAATGTTACACTTTGCGTGACCTAAGTTGCAAAGCTTATCTGCTGCGACTGTGATTAAGGCAAGACATTTTACTGCTGAAAAACTAACGAAGAGCAACTATTTCACTGAGTAGACTTTGGACGTCCGAATGATCTTCACCGCCAACTGCATCTGTGGAGGTTCCCTCCATTGCTACATCGTCAACTGCATTTGGAGCTGCAAGGTTTTCATCCAAGCCTAAAAATTCTGCCAATCAACTGAGAAAAAGAGCAGAATTGAAACTGTTGAAGTTCCTAAAACATCCTAATGTCTCCTTCTTTGGTATGAGCAGGGGAATCTCACAGGAACAGCAGAAATGTTGTGCGGATGTAGCCGATTTTCACCGAATGATTCATGAAAGCTCCAAAATCACTCGCCATAGAGAGAACATTTCAAGAAAGTTCTCCATGCGACGTTTTTCTCAACAGAACTGGCTTCCATGTGTGCTTTACATTAACTAAATTTTGAGTGGTTATAAACGCAAAAGGTGAAGAGAAATCGAGGGCAGCCGCATTTAAGGTTTAGGGGGAAGCATTGCTCATGCGCCCAAAGTAAGGCCCCAGGTTACCATTTCGCTTTCGCGTTTGATCCTACCATGCTTTCAACATAGGTAAAAGGTATAATATGATTACAAAAAGTCTCACGAACCGCTAGTCTCACGAAGAACTTCCGAAGATCCTTCCTCCGCAGGAACTGATGGAGCAACTGTCGGCTTCACGTCACTTGCAACACTATCCGCGTCAGCGACATCATCCAAAAGATGGATCGGATCCATCTTGAGTAGGATAAGTCACTGAAATGAAATAGCCATTTCCTTCAAGCCTCAGGACAGCATACACTACAGTGTATGGGCAGTTCCCATTTCAACAGGGTTCCTTCCAACCTCTGTTGATTTCGGTGTACACGGCAGCGCTGTCCCAATCGCAAGAAAAGAAAAAACCATTATAAACAAAAATAAATAGAATGAAGACTTTCAACAGATCAACTATCTCTGCGGTGCCGCAAAATTTGTTCATATACGAAGTTATACGAGTTTAGTGACATTGAAAACGGCGCTCATATCGTTGGGGGTCGACAGACTAGACTTCTTGATCTCAGCTCCTTAAGCTGCCTCAATTCGATGCTCTTGTCTCCGTTTACCAATGGCTCATAGCCATTGTGACCTCCCTGGCATTCCCTCGCTGCAGGTTGCACACCTGGGGGGGCCTTAGTGCACCAGAGTGCCTGCTACTTGGCCCGAGCCACTTCTGGCCTAGGCTCAGGCGGCGAATAGGGCCATCTTCGCGAGGTGCAAAGGACGTATACACAAGCTGCACATGAGACAGTCTACGTGCCTGCCCGCTGTTCATACCGTGCCTGAGGGTCGACCCATCAGGCTTCAATCCTAGTGTCACCTACCACGGACCTGTTTTGAATGGTTCCTTCACCTCAAGGACATGAGCGCCGAGAACTCGTCCCAGGGCGCAATGTGCCTCGGGGCGGCGGGCGCTCTTGCGGCAACAGGAAATTCGTGAGCCAGGGGGAGTGTAGCCAATTCAGGGGGGTTGGGGTGAGGGCAGTCACATGACATGCGTGAGAAGCTGGAATGTTCGAATTTCCTGTTGCCGCACAGCCGCGCGCGGTGACTGCCCCCCCCCCGAGGCACATAGCGCCCCCAGATAAGACAGAGCCTAAGTCTGTCCAACGATTTGAAGAAACTTATGAGCGCTCGAGTAGTGGGGGAAGAAGCGGGACGCCTGAAAGAAACTGTTTGTTGCGGTTTTGAATGGATTTTCTGTACCAATGTGCACCCCCCATTACACATGAACGTGCTTATGTTTGAAGAAAAAGATCCTAGGTGTAAGTACATAACCGACTTTACACAAACAGAAAAAAGGACAGAAAAAGGGAAACAGTAAGAAAACTGGAGAGCAATATTCAACGGACACTGTTCTCCCCGATCGCGCGCGTTTCCGTGGTCCACAACGTGGCCGCGGAGCACGCACTTTCTGCCGTCGTCGAGATGTCGGGGACGAATTCCCGATAGAACTACAATTTTTATGGATTAATTGAAAATGCTCTGTCTTATCCATTCGAAATTTCATTCCTTCGAGTTTCAGTGAGTAAAGTCGTTAGCCAAATTTAGCTACGAATTCAGATTTTGTACCTGCACGTGTCATAACATTAGTCATACATGGGACACATTTAAGATCGTCCTTTCGTTCCTTTATTCATTATACTATGTTCATGTATTTAACGTCACCATTTTGATCGTCGCTTTTTCGTTTTAACCGGCAGTTATGAAAAACAATTTGGCAACAATTCAAAACTTTTTGTCTTGACAAGGAGAGATTGCATTATGGGACCGCCATAACTCTGCGTGTCTATCTGCCAGATAGTTAGAGCAGCGCGACTACCCTCCACTGTTGAAGCACTCTTTTCCCCTGAGGGGTCGCGCTGCTCTAACTGTCTGGCAGGTAGAAACACAGAGGTATGGCGGTCCTATGACGCAACCCTTTTTTGTCTCTCCCAAGAGGATTGAATCAGAAGAGGAGGGATGCATCCCCTGGGGGAAGGATTGAATACGGTCCAGGTATCACTTCCTTTGATTCTGCCGACACCGTTAAATTAGCCGTTTCGCGGCCAAGATTTGTGGCTGTCCTGCACTACACTTGGTTCGAATGTAGAGCAGATACATATCGATCAAGCGGTCGCTTGATCTATAGTTATCTATACCACACTCGAATCATAGGGCGGTCACAAAGTATGAACGTTTCTAGCTTGCAGCATTGTTTTTTGTTGTCTCTCACTCCTTTTCTCTGGTTCCTAGTCCGCTCATAGCCTTGAGGGGAGGGGGCATTCAAAACAGGGCCGATGGTAAGTGACACTATTACAAAGTCAAGGGGCCGTATGCTATCCTTCGAACTACCCTATGGTTGGGTGTGCGTCATGGACCACCGATGCGCTGCGTTTCTAGACTCCAGACAGCGCGACCTCTCAGAGAAAGTTCCCTGCAGGGGATATAGCTGGCAACATCATGCGTGTCGGTCGTACAAACTACATGAATGCTCCCTCTGGGGCCAGGGGAGCAGCGCGTTAGGCCCTGTTCAGAGATGTCCGCCGGCGCGAAAAAACGCACAGGCGAAAATCTCCGCCAAGATTTAGATACGCATCGACTGAGAAATTGTGAAACGCGTAAGCGAAACGTCCGGAGCAGGCGAATTTCAGTCAAGAGTTTGATATGTATCGACTGTGAGAAACGCACAGGCGGAAAATCGCGTGAGCGAAGCGTTCGTAAGTCGATGCGTATGATACTCATTTTCGTCGATCCTCCCACTTCACGATTCGCCTGTGCGTCTTCGTTCAGTCGATACATATTTCACATTGTTTCGCCTATGCGTTTTTTCGCGCAAGCGGACATCTCTGAACAGGGCCTAAGAGAGACAAAATGTATGTTATACTAACTATAGTAACTTGCCGTCGCCCTCTGCTGAGCTTAAGACCCTGCACTGTAATCGATCACTCAGTCATGAACCCCCCCCGCCCTCGTATCTATTCTTTCCTGCTGGTCCTAATTTTCTGATCTGCTACCTCTGTTTTTCCTTACTACACCCTTTTCATTACATCCTGCCCCTTTATGCTGAGGCGCTTGTGAACTGTGAAGTGCTCGTTTTCTTCTGTGCTTGGATTATTTGTATGAGTTTTCAGATGGTTCTTCTCCGGAATGCCATGAAGGTGGCAGCATGCGTCTCGGGTTGTGCCGTTGCTGCCAAATTTTGGGATGACGGCACATTACGAAAGGCGTATGCGTTCACCGCTGCCTCTGAACGGAAGACTTTTGACGAGCATTTTCCCAGAGGTACTTGGGATGATAACTGGGACTTGTAACCCGTTGGGCTGCATACAATTTCATTTTGAACTGATTCAATTATTTCCGGTCATTAGCCCATAAGGCAAGCGTTCAGGTTGCAATCAGGCTATTGGTGATACGATAGTAGCCGGAGTAAGACCTGTCATACGTATCGGATAGTTCGTGCTGGACCGCTTAGCGTAGTAGGCGAATAGACGATGAGGCACCATAAATATTTCTAAACAGCACATATACGTTAGCAAATTGGTGAGTGGACGATTAGACGAGGTGAGGCGTTGGCCCTGCGAACCCGCAAATTCGCTGCAATTCGGGCAGAACGACTGATGCATCAAGGGTTTGAACATGCTTTCGAATTCGTAGCGATTTGCAAAGGTTATAAACCACCGCCCGAGTGGATTCGTTTCGCCCTTGAGGTGGTGGGCTACCACTGTCTCACCTGCGTGCACTTGCCTCTAAAGTACCTTTGAACAGTGCCTTCAGGTAGTTCCATCACCGCAAGTCTAAGTGCAGAGTTCAAGAGTTAAAGGAATCTTGCGCGGAAAAATCATGATTCTATTTCAGCCATAAATCACTGGCTTGAGACTCATTATCCACGATAATAGTGAAAAGAACTGAAGTATTGCTTTCGTTTTGATTAGAAATTCGAAAACTCGAAAAGGCTGCTACGCGTTCGAATTGCCCACGGACGTCTTTCACGAATGCTGGCGACGGGGATGCTCAAACTTGGTTCTTGGAGTGCATTCACTAGAAGCTCTTCTGGCCTTCTGCTTCGTTGCATTCACATCTTACACTTCTACTCCATCCTATTCCATCGATCGATTTGTCTCCACTCTCCGAAATCGCGCGCTTTAACCCGATTCTCTCATTGCGTCGCCTGGTACGTAGCCGGCCAAACGCCGTCTTCTTTCCATGCCTCGCCTGGCTCTGCCTCCTGGTCCTTCGATGGTCCATAACGTGTAGTTTTTGTACGTTTGTTTCTCTCTCAGAAACCGAATCTTCATGCGTGAAACTTTGTGTGCTATTTCCAGTGATCACAACTGACATATTCATGTTAGGAAAGAGTGCAAGAATTTTCCGCGCAAGATTCCTTTAAGTTATATCGAGGTACAGTGTGTGGTACAGATAGAAATATACTGACTTTATTTGTCGGAACCATGTTCAAGGCCTGCACGCAGATTATAGGTTAGCTCCAACGCTGATGGTGCGTAGCAGCACCTTTTACATGATAGCAAGTTGTTTCGGAGTATCAGTAGACTTTGATTTCAAATCTAGGTGGTGTGTTAGAGTGGGTACGTTTATTTCTCAAGGTGCCAAGAATTCCATAGAAGCCGCAGATTGGCGACTCGCTTAGGGCATGTCATAATCTAAGGCAAGGCTATGGTGATAATGCAAGATTGGTACATCCTTCGGTATGATTTGACGAGGGGGGGGATCACGTTTCTTAGGTGGTGTTTTTCGTTTCGGCAGTTTGCATATGGTGATTCCAGCCGATCTCCTTCGTTTCTCATCAATGCAAAGGAATACTCAAAAGCAAGTGAAGCTGAAAAGAAGAAGATGGACGAGGAGGTGAAGTCAAAAGCCACTAGGAACATATTTTTGATTCGTCATGGTCAATACCATATGGACTCGGAGAAGAAAACCTTACTCCAATAGGTAAGTAACCCATTTTTTTCCGATTGTTCGTAATTCATGTCATAGTGGGCGAGGCCCATCTGCTCTCCTGTTATCTGCCAGGCTAATCTCGTGAACGGCGCGGAGCAGGTCAGTCGTGCGTTGCACAGTTCACAACGAGGAAGGGAGCGGGTCGTATTTGAGCTTTTCAGATAATTTTATTTTTGGGGTTGTTTTGGCTGCTTTTCTGATAATTCTGGTGGAAATTCTGGAAAAAGCAAGCAACATTTAACGGTCGAAGTTAGAGGTAGAGACTTTGTCGTTCCATTAGATTATTCCCCCATCCCACTGGACGGTCTACGGACAACTTGAACTCAGCCCTTTAAACCGCCTCGATTTGATGCTCTCGCCTGCGCTCTCTCGCTTAACCAGCGCTTTATGATTACTGTGATCTTATGTATTCAAACTTTGCCACAATATAATTGGCTCATCCACTACGGAGTCCCTCCTCCCTTCAAGGCTTAGTCCTAGAGCTCTTCTTGGTTGGGATTTGAAGCCGAGCCAGGCACCGTTCTCTAATCGTCTGTGCTCTGGCCTTTCTCGGCAGAGACATAGGGGAGAGTTCAAGTAGTCACGTCAATCCCGTAGTGTCGGTGTCGTCTACTCTCAGAATCGATTACCACAAAAACAGCCATGATGGTGAGGGGGGGGTGGTGGTCGGGGGTGAAGAAGGGTGCTGTATTGAGAGACTTCCTCAGGTGATGGGGAGGTGGTAGTGTATCGGCTTCCCTAAAGGAGGGGGTAGAAGGGCAGAGGTCAACCAAAGGGCTTGATGATTCAGCATTTTGCAGTGTTCCTGGGCACTCTCGCATATGCATACTATTACAGCATCTCTGATCTCTTTCCTTCCTTCGAAATGGCTTAGTCCAAAAGACAAAGTATGTGCTTTTCTGTCTGGACTGCCCCGTAACCAAAGGAGGGGGGTCGTAAAGTTTGACCAACTGACGGTTGGCCCTGCCGCGAAGACCAGATGCATCAGATGTCTGTGTAGGGCTCGAGAAGGATTGAATTATAGGCGGTATATACGCGGATACAGGATTATACGGATTTGGAAGCCCTTCAGCTCTCTCTGTTTTCCTGTCATTTTTCACCTATATTCAAGTACTTCATCGCTTTTCAATTGTTTATTCAGGAAGAGAGCAAGCAGCAATTCTTGGGAAACGTTTGGCTGCTTCTGGAGTGAAGTTCGACAGCCTCGTTATGTCAACGATGGTGAGAGCTACAGAAACGGCCGAGATAATACTGGAACAAATGCCGGACTTGAAGAGGTTAGGCGACAAATAAACCGACAACTGATTGCTCGTGTTCTGTCTCTTAGAATACTAAAAGTGTGAGTCTTCTTGTTAAGAACGTCTTGCTCCTTGCTTGAGGAAGGCCCACCATATCCTCCTGTGCCTGCTGTGGATCACTGGAAACCGCCTCTTTCGGTGAGTTTTGAATCGATTCGTCATCTATCAACATTAAGTTCTGCAATTTGAATTGTCTCTCCTGAAACGGATTTGAGGAGTTCTTCGCGGAAGGAGCCAGAATAGAATCAGCGTTTCGGCGGCATATTCACCGCGCTCCACCTTCACAAAAGGAGGATTCTTACGAAATTATTGTATGTCACGCAAATGTCATCCGATATTTCATATGCCGGTACGCATTTCTTTATGATTTATAGTTCACATTTTAGTTGGAAATATTTTGTTTAACACGTTGACGACATCGCGCGTTTTGTGCTTTTGCACCGCGTGGGACAAGAGCGATTTTGCGAGCGCAGCCGCCGCACACCAAATCCATGGATTTTGAGTTGTAAATCCGCAATACTTAGATGCGATGAAATGTTTTCAATGATGTTCGATCTGTCTAGCTTATCAGGAGTTACAGTAATGGAAGTTTGACCGAAATGACGTGTTAAGGCCATGAAAAGGAAATTTTACTTAATTTCCCTTTAGGGTTGCCAAGAATTAATTCTGCGTGGTTTGTCCAGTGAAGACACTATCATTCCCATGCAGTAGGTTCTATTCGCACGGATCGTTTACGTATTGAAGAAGAAAACGAGGAATGGATTGAACCACCCCGCCCCCCCCCCCCCCACCGCATATCAGTAAGTCTGCAAAACAAGTCTGTGACAGAAACTTAAAGAATATTTGGCCTTTCTGTGAGCCATGTGGTTTTAAGTATGCTAATGTATGACCTATAGAATGAGTACAAAGACCTTAGGAATAAGTCGCACAAGCGCAAGAAAAAGGGATGACTTGGGTGGGACGCGTTACCGCGTCACAATGTCCCACGAGGTGCGCAAAGTGGGACGCGTTACCGCGTCACGCTGTCGTCAACGTTACGACGTACGTCACGCTGTCGTCAACGTATTAAAGTATGGTTCGGCTCATGGCCCAGGCCGCTTTATATATCGTATAACAAAAGCATAGCATAAAAAGCAGAAAGATCTGTTAATGAATGAACACAACCTGGCTCGAGGATATTGATTGCTTGATTAGTTTCTTTTGGCGGGCGCGCGGTGCTGAGCTTGATAAGGTCGCCTCTGACAGCAAGTGTCCTTTTTGAAAAGCATCTTTCGCGAGTTAAGACATGTGGTATAACGCTTTGGGTGTTCTGGAAGAGTGTGTCCTTTGGCCGCATTTTTTGACTATTGTACAGATACAGAATGGTTTACTTGAAATAATGTAAGCAGGAAGTTTTTGGCGTTTTTAGAGTTGGTGTTGTTTATCGCGCTTCGGCGAGTGAGCAATAGGGCGTTGATGACACTAACGCATTAGCCCCCCCCCCCCCCTTTTTGTTCTTAGGGGCGATGGTCTGTCTTGTGAAAAGCGGAGAAACGTTGTAATGATAGTGTCGAAACCCTTGTAGCAGGTGACTGTAAGCTTACTGATAGATGTAAATAGTGGGTGCGGATCATGAAAATCATTTTTTGAATGGCGAATGGGTTGGGAATGATGATCGATACAAGTCCCTGCCATTAAGAGAAGTAAAAACGGTTAAATCTTACTGCTTTCTAATCGGTTTGCCTACTTCATCGACACCACTGCACCACTTCAGCAAAAGCCCAGCCTTTCGCTGAGTCATTACCTAAAGAATTTCTCCGATCTCCCTAGGGGTTTGCAGGAATCTCCGGTCGGGAATGGGTTCCCGTTTCCGGCGGGCAACTGCTGCATACAGCCCCAGATAGCTGTCTGTCAGACTTCGCGGTTGCAATCGTGATCGCGTTGCGAGTGGGCCGGGGAGAATCCAACCTCACTCGCGAGTGTGGCATCGCGCCCCGCCCCACTCGCGACTGCAATTGTGATTACGTACAAATGAAGGCATTTCAGTGGATTGGTTGCCTGTTTGAATTCCCTTTTTAATGTCGGACACATTTTTCACTAGTATGGTGCCAGATTGGTGTCATATGGTGCTAAATGGCCCATCCTTACCACGATCATGACGTTAATTTTTATGTAGGACAAAAACAAATGTCATATCGTGATGAACACGCTGAATGGCTTCCGTTGAGGTCATACCGTTTTTCTCAAGTAGTAGGCGACTTGTGCGCGGGGATCCACACATTGGCTCCGGACCAGATCAATCAGACCGGATCAAGTAGTAGGGTTTAAAAGGTGCAATTTGCCATTTTCTCTACTTCGGTAAAAAGTTTCGTGGGGAACTTGCCACACAGGATACAGGCGAGGGAAAGGAGAGGGGGCAGAAAAGTCACTTTGCTCATATCACACATCACCAAACTTTTCGTAGTGAATGTGCCGCTGTTGATGTAAATTTTCGGCAAAATATTTTGTAAATATTCTCCCATAAGCAGAAGCAGGCACTCCAACACCGTTTTCAGAATATGACGTATCTGACATCACCGCCCAGCTCAAGGAAGCCGTAACAGCTCCAGTCTGAAGTTGCTACGTAATTCCTTTGATAGGCTTACTTGTGGATAATGTGGAGTGCAACGACTTTTTCCCTCCCCCCTCTCCCTATCCCAATATATTTTGAGAAGCCTAGTAGCTACGAGCCTTTTATCGAGCGGTGTACGACGTTCTTTCACTGTTTTCACTTGTTTCTTTCTTTCAGTGCCCTGCAGTTTCCGCCTGAAGGATGGCTGCGAATGTCTCTTGGAAATTGCAGCATTTCATGGCTAATCATCCGGCCATCAGGGCGCGTAAGTTTGCGCAGCTTAGGAGATATTGGGCATCTTCCTCCGTCGAAGGTCTCTTATACTTGACGCTTCAATGTAATCTGCTCATATTCTTGTTGTTGGATAGCCTATGGTCTCATCACTAAACCATAACCTTGTCGCTTTCAATACTTAGTATGTTTCATGTGTTGTCAATGGAGCTCAGTCAATGAAACCATACGGAAAAAACCAAACATTTTTTGATGGTGTTGCTGCGTTGCTTGTTATTGAATTGTTACCATTTTCGTGCGTGTTGTTAATATTTATTAATATTTATTTGAGCCATTTTTCGTGAAATGTGACCTCTACGGAACTTATGACAAACAGGAAAATATTTAAGTTAAGAGTTGGAAATATAATAAATCGATCGAAGCGAATTCGTATGTCTTGAATAATGATGACCGGCGCTAAAAAATCAAAGAATTAATTTGTGCATGAAATTAAAATAGGAACGGAAAAAATTCGTGTGAAGGAGATACGATGTAGTTATTCCACAGCGTACGATAGTAGTATCCAGTGAGAAGGGATCGAAAGGTGCTGGTATGGTTTTCACTTGTCGACAGACGAACACTAAAGGTTCACTGTGCTGTTGCTGCTTACTGTTGTGCTTACTGCTTTGTATTGCCTTTTTTTGGCGAAATTTCCAGATTTGAAATCTTACACCTGCGACGAGGTCTACCTTACGGACAAAAATGAACTCACAGGGGCACCTCGAAATCGACTTCATTGCCTTCTTTCTCTCGAAAATTCCGCTCTGCTAGAAGAATGATATCCACTCTTCGATTGTTCATTGACAACAAGCCACTGATGGCTTCTCTATTTATGGAGTTGCTTAATGTTGAAATACAGTAGACTCGAAATGTGCAGGATTTTTTGACACTGGTATGAATGTAATGTTTGTACGTTTCATTCATTCGAGAACGAGTGGGGCAGCAACAATGGGAATTGCCCTAGGGATGGAGCATAGATATGGTGGTGACAAGATTAAACTGCAAGAAATGCAACATGAGCCGGGCTCCTGCCTTCATTATCTTTTCGTCATAGCCTTTTCTATATTTCTATGGTGTCATGATTTCATAATCATTGTTGAGTGAATGACTGCGTTTAAACTGAAACCAACAGGGTTTCTAGCTTCACGACCGAATTGTCGACCAAATTTCCTCGGAGATCTGCTGTCACAAGGATGCACTCTCATCTGAGTCGTAGAAGAAGTGGTCACGGAAATCTCTATGGGGACGACGAGGAAAGTGACATAGTGGATTAGGTAGGGGTCCTACCCAATGAGACGACAGGTGACGCTTCAGGGGCAGTGGTGCTTATCCTAGGCGCGATAAGGCCGATGTCAGACTTTGCGAATCGCGCGATTCGCTAGCGTCTGCGGTCGCGTCGCGGCCAGTGAATCACTCAATTGGCTGGTACCGCAACGCGACCGCGGACGCTAGCGAATCGCGCGATTCGCAAAGTCTGACATCGGGCCTAAGGCGCCAAAACCCACTTTCGCCGGTGCACCTCCGTATCAGACATGGAAGAGGATGCAGTAGCAACGTGCTAGATATGATACGGTTATCGTTATCGTTCGATTTTCATGCTGGAGTGCACCTCATTCCAAGCAGCCGTATTTTCTTATCTAACCGTACAGTGGGCGCACAATGTTAAAGGAAGTGGTCACGATAATTCTCATAGGGACGATAAGGAAAGCTGTGTACTGGAGTGGATAGGGGTCCTGCCCAATGTTAGAACACGTGAAGTTTCAGTGGCAGTGGCGCCTTATCAACGGAGTGATAAGGCGCCGAAATCCACTTCCGTTCAGCAAAAACCAAGACTTATCGATGTGGAAAGGGGTGCGATAAGAGCGTGCTAGATATGATACCGTTATCGTTATCGTCCCGTTTT
>MU888386.1:0-20994 GCA_036418205.1 Ostertagia ostertagi
TTTTTGAACTTTGGGGACACTTTTGAAGATCAGTCCTGGTGCTTCCTAGTGTCATACAACCTAAGATCCTGATGAGGCTTCGGGTGGGCTAATGCTAAGAAATCCTCCAGTTGAGCATAAATCAATATCGGACCTACTGACCGCTTCGCTTGGCTATGTTTATTATCGAGTAGAATATGCACTTTTTCCCAGTGTTTTACACACATACACAGCTTGCAGTCTGTCCATCGTTTGTTGGCGCTTGTTCGTTCGTACGGCAAGCGTTGAAAATTGACAGCTGTTTCATCTCTTGGCTATCTTTTCGTGTTATTTGTATGCTTCCAACTTTTAATGTACTTCCGACCGTGTTTGTTCCTTTTTGGAAGCTCTATATCGATCAGAGGATACGGTATAGGCGCCCTTTCCCTAGTTCGTAATTTTCCAATTCTGCCATCGATTCGCTGGCCAGTTTTTTTTTCTCGTCAGAACAGCTGCTTAATTTTTTTCCTTTGTATCCATTCTGTTTCATTTTTCAAGCATTGATGGCTGTGAGCCTTAGTTTGCGAACTGCCAGCTTGTAGTTCTCAGATTTTGGCACCCGTTCAATTCTTCAAATGATCTCACGCCTTTGATTGATGTTATTCAATTTGAAGGCATCGTTGCTACTATCTGATTAATAGGCTGGTCCAAAAATCGCCAAAAAGTGGAGGAACAGTGGTGCCATGGCGGTTAGCAGCGGCTTGGCGGCCTCTAAGAATCACCCTGTTTCACCGTAACCAAACCCCATCACCCGGTCCCATTGCTTGTTGGGATCGTAACATCGATTCGAATGGGACGGAGCCGCTGCGAGGAGGTCTTTATTTCGAACGAAATCTTTGATTTCATAATGAAAATCGGGTTCAAAACTACCCGTAGCTCCGATTAAAGTAACCTAATTAGTTTAGTTTTTGAAATTCAATTCAATTAATCAACTTTTTATTTACCTTGGATTGAAAGCTCAAAAGTAAGTAGAAACGCTGTGTTATCTTGCAAAATCGGTTGAAGTGAATCCTGCCCAAGATTAACAAGGCGTTTCGTTGAATTCGCTCCACGACCGCTGTCATTTTTACTTATACCAACACTCGGTGTGTCTGTGCTATCTCGTACAACGTGCTATCTCGTGTATACCCTCTCCTCGTCGCGTTGTGTCTCTTCGGCGCACCAAGATGCACCTTACAAATTTTTCGTCCTAATTTTGAGTGTTTTTCTTTTTGGACTTCTTTTACTTTTCTCCTCACTTGCGATTCTATTCGCATTTTTTCGAGTAGAATAACACATTAATTGAACTGCAACCGGTGACTGGTGCCTTGAAATGAGCTTTTATTTCGTGGAATGCAATATTAGCCGACAATATTTGTTATATTAGCCGATTCTTGACACTTCCTCGAGAGCTGATGTGTCTTAAAATCTCACAATGTTTTTGAAATCCTATATACGCTTTGTTTCCCGCGGTCTAACATGCCGTAATTGCAGAACTTGCACCACCTCTGACGTCTAGTAGTATTAGTTGTATCAGGAGCACATGATATCGATTTTTCAAAGCCGTTGAAACGTGTTTGAACATTTCTCAAATTGTTTCGATTTCCACCGCGTCTTCAATCAATAATTAGCAATTTGCTTTACCTTGCTGTTAGATTTAGGCACATGACACTGAGAAAGGAAGAAAGGCACTAGGAAGAAATCGAGCCAAATACATGGAAGATGTGAGTGGGATTTCTGGCCCAGCTTAATGCAAGCCTCGTGTCACTTGTCACTTTTTTTCGTACTTTTCTGAGCTTTTTACGTCATTTCACAGCAGCCACTTGTCAGCGCCCTTTATTTGTTCACTAACCCTATTCCCTAATCGCACTCGGCGCATAAGTGGCTTCTGTATTAAATTTCCAACCGCGACCACCCAGCGGCATCGGTTTCAGGAAACGTCGAAATTGCCTACATACATCTGTATGCATGACTTTTAACCATAAACAACCAGAGATCAAGTTTCACTCACATAATTTCAAAATTGAATTTTGAACACTGGCTCCAGCTTTTTTTGAACAGGCAAAACTTTGGGAGGGGGGGGTGTGCTATTTTCACTGTCTATGATGAATACGAAAGTTTTTCGAGAACTTGATTAAGAGTTAAAAAAAAGTGCCCAAAATAATTGGAAAAAATTGAAAAAAATAGATTCCTACTATTGTTTATACAGGAACAGTTGTCAGCAAACCCTGCCCCTATCGCTTCTAAGAAGGATTCCACAATAAGGTAGGAGGTTGATGGAGAGGAAACGTTTCTAGTGGAAAGACAGGCGGGTCCTCTAAGGATGCGAAACGATGCGCGTTTCGTGCTGCTTTAGAACATGCTCCCTCCGATCTAGCATGGCCACCCCGCGCCGCTATCGCCGCTGCCCGCCCACCCCTCGCCGTCTGGCTCTAGCCGCCTAGCAGAGAGAGCGTTAGCGTTGATGAGGTCAGCACCGATGAGACACGCCTAACGCGCAAATCAAGGGCAAAGGGGTCTCATCTCTCGAGTTATTCATCGTTTTTTCTTGGTTTCTTGCACATCCCTGCATCACTGGCCAACTCTACCTTTATTTCTAGTAGATTATTTTTTTGATCGTAAGCTCCGCTTGAACTGGGCAAAATGATCTTCAAAACCAGGGCTCCTCTTGATGTGAGAAGACAATGTCCGTTTGTTTAAACACGCTCTGTCTGATGAAAGTTAAGACACGCCTCTTTTGTACGAACGTCATATTTTTCCAGACGTTACCTTTTTTCTGCCGATCAACGTTATGCTTATCTTTGCTGCTTTTGGATGCTTTTGGATTATGTTTAAGCCTTCGGTATTTTTCTAGATTTCTGCTATTTTGTTCTTCCTGTCATTCGATTCTTCTTTCCATAATTACATACAATATCGATTTTCTGTCTGATTTTGGAATATTATCTTTTAGAACCGAAGCCCCTCCCTCCTCCATAGCGAGTCTATCTTACCTCATAGCTTGTCCTCTCCGACAGTCCGAGTGATTTTCAATTACAAACTTCGTACGTCTTGAAGCCACACCCGCAGCAGAAGTCATGTCGAATCTCGGTATGTGGGGTAGAGTAACTCCTGAGTAGCACACATGTGCAGTTGTCGCCGCTCAAATGGCGCTGGGGTCTTACAATCTTAGCATTTGGACGAGTTACGTAGCGCACACCCCATGACACGCAACGTGGATTACGGCGTAGCGGCTAATTCAAATACGCGCGGGTTAGTTGAGCCGTGGAGCAGGCAAGTTCGTACAACTCGTCTGGCCCCGCCCTTTTTCATTTTTCGAGAATCTTGTTTAAGGCTTCATGACGGTTTCCTTGCTTTTTTTATATTTTTAGTTAATTCGGCCCCCACAACTTCATTATGAGTCGCAGTGACCCCGCAAATTTAGTTTGGGAGAAAGTTGCTTCAAGCCCAATCTAAATCAGTGGTACCAAGGCTAATAGACAGGCGTAATAGGAGTGAATGTGTCGTGTGTTTTTATTGTGTAATTCTCTCAACAATTTGCGTTATTCAGCATTTTGTATATAAAACTGCTTTTATTGGCTCGCCCTACTTTCTGCACGATTTGGCGCGGTACCGGGCGCGCGCGCCGAGTCTGATAGCCCGCCGTGTGGGTAAATTTGAAACGGCCCTCAGCCACCACAGTTCGGCACTAGCTTGTCGCGCTCCCGCGGCCGCGCACCCAAAACGTGACAGAAAGGTAATGGAGCCCTTTAGTTGCAAGGAGGTGGTGCGCATCACGGCAGTTTCAAGAATCTTCCCACTCAGGGTATATTTGAAGCTTGTCTCAGGGACCCTGCAATCAATTCACAGACCCCCCACTTAAACGCCAATGTGAACATTTGCGTTCGTTCGGCGGCTGCGTCGCGGCTCCGCTGGGGAGCGCATTGTTCTTGCTTGGCGCGTAGACGCTACGCGTTGCTCAATGCGCTTCGCAGATAGTGCGCACCAAATGTTCGAGTCCATAGTATATTAGAAGCCCAGAATATAAGGGGATTGAGAGATTGACCCCGAAAAGATTCTGTAATTAATGATGGTCAGTGGGAAGACCAATCCCATCTCCTACTCAACTACTCTCCAAATCACGACTTTCTAATCATTTTTGGTGCGTATTCTAATACCTGATCTCACAGTCTACCAAATAATGTGGTGTGAGCTCGGGGTTTTGAGCGTCAAAGAAAAAACTTAGCGACTTCTAAAACACCGCAAAAGCAGTAAGTAAGGGTAAATAATTACCTATCTAAGCTGATTCCAAACTTCTGCAAATGACCAACTAGAAGAACCAACTACACCCAAGTTTTTAAGCACCGATACATAGTGTCCTTTCGAGGATTAAGGTAAGTGGACGGAGTCGGAGGAGACAATCCAAATGTAAAATGGCTCCTCAACAACTCCGCACGTAATAACTTCGTGTCCATATTTGCATCAGTAATACTGACTGCAGAAGTTCTCTCCTGTGTGTGGCTAAGTTCCATAGGGCTATGTTGCTCGACAATAACATGTCACGGAAAGGTTATGTTCGCTCTAGGGCTTTGCACACCACTGTTCTACTATCGGGTCTTATCTGATAGTAGAACACCGGTGTGCAGTAGGAGGCGCGCGCTGGACATCTATGCTGATGCCTCTCTGGCACAAAGAGTTCCTCGAAGTTACGAGTTGTAAGCGGTTTTTTTCCTACACCAGTTCTTTTGATTCCACAATAAAACCTGGTCACTGCAAGTCGCGGTGCCCCTCACGGGATAGACCCCTACTATCAAATACGAATGTCAAAGTACTCGAATATTTGGTGTGCGCTACCCCCGAAACGCACTTAGTGACTCAAGGTGTTGCCTTCATGCGTCAAGCGAGGATGAACGCGCTCTACAGCGGAGCCGCGACGCAGCCGCCGAACGAACGCAAATGTTCACATTGGCTTTTAAGTTCTTCTATTTTTGTCCCTTAAAGCCCGCGAGAAATCCGGCGTCCATTTGTGGCGATTCTTCACGTAGCAATGAGCTACTTTAAAGGAATCTTCCGAAAAAAAGCTCCGCCTCCATTACCACAGAAAACGATACCCCTTAGGCCCCTAGCCTCATGAGCATAGCAAAAAGAACGGAACATAAGCGTTAGTTTCGATAATACTAATCCTACACACAAGACAAAATGATCACTCTTTCCGTGGAAGATTCCTTTAAGGTATCGTTTTCTGTGGTAATGAGGGCGGAGCTTTTTCCGTGGAGGATTCCTTTAAGCAAACGCCAGTTGAGACTTATGCGGGTAAGGAGTCGATTGATAAGTGAGGGCGTGAAAAGGGCGTGTTGGACGAGTTTTGTGAGAACATATTAATGGCATGAACTGTTAGTGTTCACTCGGCCTATCGGCCTTTATTACGCTACGTTGTAATCCACGAGGTATCTCGTCCGTAAGCTCATTTATTCGCCACCGGATCACTTTGTGAAGCCCTAGCGCCGTTGTAGCGCACTTTCAAGCCGCGACAACGGCACATCTGTGATAGTCGTGGGCTACTGTACCCCATCCACTGAATAGATTCCTCAACACGACCTCATCTGGAGTTGCTTTCAATGATTCTCAACACCACCACCTCTGCAGCACTACTCCTCAATCGGCTTGACCAACCGACACACCCACGAATGCTCTTATAGTGTTTGGCTTCTTGAATCGGCACCGAGTTATCACTCCAACTCCGCCCAACAATTTTCCCACAGGTACCGCTGCAGCCGTGAGTCACCACAGTTTCTGAGAGAACAAAACAAACCGATTTTGCATTCTTTAACTAATTTATGGACTTTTTCTGAGAAAATTTCACCCATTCCCAAAAACGACCCCCTTAGAGACCTTCGAATGTAAGCCCTTCTGGAAAAACCAATACGACCTCCGCGATCTTAGAAGGGTAGATGGCTGACCCTGCTTCTACCATTAGAGCAAAGTACGTTGGAGTACCGCAGTGAACTCAATGCAATCGATAGCTGTGTAAGCAAAAAAAAACCTGTTGATTTCAAAGAAAAAGATGACGTAACGAGGAAGTCGGTAGAGTGCGACTGAATGTATACCACTGAGAGAGCTTTTGATTGATCGCGCTTCTTCTCTTGGTTCTTCTTTGCGGTGTTATTTTCAAATATTGGGTAAGAATAGCACGAGTGAGTACTGCATCGGTTTTCGAGCCCGCAATGTTTTCAGGCGCTATCGCAAGATACGGGGCATTGTGGTGGCAACGCATTCAAAGCCATATGAAACATTGCCTTTTTCTAAGAAACGGGACTAAGCCTTAGACTGGGGAGAATGGAAGACCTCAGAAAGCACAATCAATTCTCATTTTCTCCGAAGTTCCTGGCTCTTTCATAAGTCTAACTCTAGACGATGCCCCCTCATCTTGCGATAGTGCCTGTATTCACAAAGCCCCAATTACAGGGATCCCAATGAAGCTAAAAACTCTTGGAAGTGGGACTCAAAAATTGGAACGAAGTCACGACGAAACTCCCTAAAAATGCCAGGACATGGATAGTGAAAGGCAAAAAATAACGCTGAATTTTATGATGGGTCAAGGAAAATCAGGAGCGATTCCAACCCTGAGCTTATGGGAAAAAGCAGCTGAAATGTCTGATGCACGAGTGGGTTGTGTCGTTTGCTACGATGACTGCGGTGTTAGAACAGCAGTCAACAAACAAACAAGTAAACAAACTTTGAAAAGTATTTTCTGGAATATGTTCGTGATATGATTTTCAACTTTTTTTCAACCAGTGTTTTGAACGATTAAAGTTGGATGTTTCGTCTCTTTTCAAACCCCTTAAAAATTATTAAATATGCGTAATTTAGAGTTACCTGCTTGCAAGCTACCTGACAAGTCGCCGCTCCCCTTCCAACATTTCTATTTGAGAGCACTCTCGTATAGCTCGGTAATTGGAGCCTCAGACTCACTCGGTGACGGTTTAACCAGCGGTGCAAAGCATTAGCTCACGCCCTTTTTCAGTTGCGCGCTAGAAGGTGCGAATAAGCTTAATCGTTTCGTAGACGTCAGAAACTGTCGTCATACGCGTCACCCTTATAATAGCTAGATACAAAGGGCTCAAAGGAACGTTCTATGAAGCAGTTACTAAAACTTTTCGCAAGAAAGGTAGGCCGATTCTCAATGTAATGTTGTTCCATTTTTTCGGCGCAAAGTTGTGAGACAGCGCCGAGGCCAAAGTTCTTTCTCGAGTCCACCCCTTGTCAGTGACTCCGCCCTGATATTGATGTCACAAACGGTGTCTGCGTCTCGCTTGTCTCTATAATCTCTTCTTCGCTCAATGTCTCCTCTCTCGCTCTGCCACACAGTATTTCTGCCTGTCTGAATCGTCTCTTTGCTCTCCTCGCGGTGCATGTCCTCACAACTTGTCCCGAATAAACCGCTGCTGTATCGTACGTGTTTAAAAGGATACAGATAGTTTCTGGTAATCTTTCTAACTGTTCCTTTCGTCTTCTATGCCGTCACTTCTGAACTCCTTTTCTCCTTACACTTGCAACATGGAACTGAGCTTCATATCTGGACTGAAGGGGTCCCCTCCTCCATTCCTGTGAAGAATGGAAGCTTTTTTTTGACATTTCGTATAACCCTTATCATTCATATTTTTCCAGGTTTTTAGCGGATCTGAATCAATTTTGGCTCTTATTTATTTATCCTGAAATATAAACATGCTCACTATTATATAATGACACCTATTGCTTCTAACTACACATGCAACAGGGTGCATCTATCACTTGCGGTAATCGCCATTTATCGAAGCCGTCGATCAAATGTATGTAGAGATACGATATATACACGACGATACAGGTCTTAATAAATTATTTACTTCATTTATTTCAAGTTTCTTATGCATACATATTTAAATGTGATAGTTTTCTTATTATTATTATTTTTTAGTATATTTATTATATTATTTTGTTTGTCCCATTCCACCATCGCAAATTTGATAGCGCAAGTGAGAATAGCACAAAAAATCAATCGCTGTATTTTCGATCTTTGTTTTTTTTTCTGTTTATCTATTATCAACTTACCTAAGTCACATTGTCATCTCAATTATTTTCTTTCCATTCCATCTATTTTTAATTTCCAACTATCCATTTTTATTATAATTTTATAAAAATTGAATAAAAAGCAAATATTGAAAAATAAATAAGTATAAAATTTTATGATATGTTAAAAAAGAATCTACTGTAGATTCGACATGTAGAATCTGTAAGTTCACGAAGGCAAATCTATAAATTCCTTTTACCATTGCTGGATTCTTTTTTTTTCGACCTTCTGTCTTTTCTCTCATTGCTCTTTAAACTCTTCTCTCATTCAACTATTATTCTTAAAACCATGTCATCACTAAAAATTACTAGTGTGTTGCCGGTAATTTGTTTTCGATCGATTGCCATTTTTTCCGCAGAGAAAATCGAAAATGTGATATTTGAACATGGTGCAATATTCAGATGCTGTTGATGTATGGTTACGAAACGAAACCACGAAACTGACGCGAAACCATCAAAACGAAGCCCCTCGTTCCAGTGGAACTGGCAAATTGCGCCTAGTACGTTGAATCCCATTTTATTTATTTGTCGATTTTTTGTTGTTTTTTCTTATTTACAATCACCAACGCGGGATGGTCACATTTGAGAAATGTTTCAGCTCGGAAGTAATCTTACTTCGACTTAAATCGAAACACTCAGAAGATGATTTTAATCAGGGCAGATAATAGCTTACGCACTAACGATTATGTACGATTACTCAATCAGCCCTTGAAAATTACATTTTTTTCTGTTTTTTTATCGGATATTTTCAAAGAAATAACAAAGCTTAAGCTCCATATTAAAGTTAAAAGCTAAATATATCTGCTTCAACTGAAGGATTATTTGTAAGTTTTTTTTCCATCTTTTGTTTTTTGTTTAAGATTACACTTGGATTACCATTCGATGTCCATCGTGAACGCTATCATTTAGGATACGATTTCACGCGCGCTAACTGCAAAACGCGTGGGCTCGTAAGCTATCGATAGTATATCGATTTCACGCGCGGTAACTGCCAAACGCATGTGGCAAAGTCCAAAATGTGAAAGCGCTTTACTTAACAGTTTGACGCTCTCAGCTGCACACGGAAACCTCGAGCCTGCCATACTATAATATATTTTATTCTCATTTTATTTTTGATAGCTACGCTTGATTGTGATTACAGCTCTGCTGACAATGTTGGTGAAAACCCTAGTGCAGGCTGAGATTTGTACCTTCCTCTCTAAATACGAGACGACGGTCGTACAGATCGAGAACACACAAGTGGCGACAGCGTCGAAAGATAAGTCTGACGTTGTATGGTCCATAGTGATAGATTATTACGAAATGATAGCTGTAATTAGTGACAGGTGATAGAATACAACTGCAGTAGACTAATCATTTCATTGGCAGAGAGGTTTACATTTTGTGGAGGCCGTCGTCTTTTATGATGTATGGTCTGCACCCGGCGCTTTTCTCATATTTTGAAACGGAGGTATAGACTCTGTGCTCTGCTCCGTAGGCTGCGCGACATATGATGTCCGCGTTTACAAACGTCGTGTATATATATTTATTATTCATTTAGTTCTTTATATCAAAAATGAAAGCATTATATGCTATTAATTCATAAATCTCTGAGATAGCCTAACCTGAGCCATATCATATGCTCATCAATTCATTTGCAACAATCATCTCTGTTCACAAGTTTAAATATATATGCGCACTCATTTTTTCAAACTATTTTTCAAGATACCTTTGAATTTTCTGTCCGAAGTTCATGTCGATCTGAATGTGTAATTAAACATGTGATGAAATTTCAAAATTTTATTCAAAATCACATTTTTCAACAATGATTCTATATTAGTCAAACTGAATCACATGTAAGTGTCAGATTTAATATTTTTGTTAGTCAATTATTTGAAAAATCTGATCTATAGCTTCGAATTCCGAAAAAACCGAATTTCTTTTAATTACTCACTACATCGATTGATATGCGGTTCTGGATTCAGAATTACATGCTTGAATTCCAGCTCTCTGACTCTTCTTCAAAATTTTCCTTGATCTCCTGACCTTTCTATCAGTTATTTGGGCACGCTATAGTGTAGATTCGAAATCTGTTAGTAAGCTTGATCTTCGAGAACAATCAAAACATGTTTTGCACTTTTAACATGTCCGTACACGATTATCCAGATCTACTTCTTTATCGGTCTGACTCTGCCAAGAATCTATCTATCATTGCTTTATTTATTTTTATTCTTGTCGATTTCTGAGATTCGACTCTGCCCGCTTTTCAGTCTCAATCGAGTACATTGTAGAATCGAACATTGTTACCAATACTCTAAGAACTACATTTCGCTTTTTTTCACAAAATAAGTTAATTTTCAACCTGCCTAACTTAATTTCCTAAAATCTAACATTGTTAGACACGTCAGGAGTTGGGATCGTACACGCGATTACGAATTAATGATCGACTCGATGTGGGCAACGGACGATACGTATCTTTCTATTATACGCCGGCTCCCATACTCCCACCCTTACATGTCTATCGCTAATTAATCGTTACACTTCTTTTCAAATCATCGCTAATTGCCAATCGCTATGTACGATCGCAACTATAACGACCTGCTTAATCATTGTGGCGCAACCATCATATCTCGATGTTAAAACTCTATACGAAAAAACTAGAGTCTGAATATCCGTAAAGTCAATTTGGTTGAACTTACGATTACTCAGTACGTCGCTGTGTGAAAATCATTATTTTCCTTCTTTCGCCCCGCCACATTTCGAATTCGGCGAACAAGATTTATGTGCTCTCATTAACATGCCACCAAGGTGCAAATCTATTTATTCATAAGTTCTTCAGACGGCTAAATTCAGTAGCAAACTGTCAACCCTTTCACCTGATCCAGATGGTCAAATCCTTACATACTGCCTCAAGTTATCTTGATGTGGGCTTAACTTGTTTCTTTGGACCGCATCTATATAGAGAAACGGCGATTGTCTCAGCCCAAAAATTTGGATTCTAGGGGCAATTTAAAGAAGCATTCACGGCACGCTCACGCGTTATCGGTCGATAAGGTGAGAAGCGATTAAATCGTTGACGAGTGTAATTCATGATATATTATATACATGAGATAAGAATTGCGGCTGCTTGTTATAAGTTGCACTCCTCCTAAACTAAGTGGATTATCGCCTGATCAACTCGCTGATAAAGCGCCACTTCCATCGTGAAACTTTCACTGTTATTAACACATGGCAGACCCTCTATCCACTCCATACACTAAGCTTTTCCTTAGTCATCTCTGTGCGCAATTTATGTACCTATATCGTGACCACTTCCTTTAAAGGTGCTAGCGTACTTAGTTGGAGCTACGCGCGGCTGCGTGATTGTCAGGGCTCTAGGATCAAGTCTAAAATGGGAACGTACTTCGGAGACTTCGTAGTAGGATTTACTCCCACACTTCCAGTAGTTCCTGCTCAAGGTTTAGTCCTCAAACTGAGCAAAGCCTGAGACGTCCGAGGAAGAAGCGTAGATGAAGAAGGCATCGAGCTGCCCCATGGCCTCCTAAACTACGTTAGCTTCAATTAAAGGCAATCCTACTGTCTTCTGTATCTGTGACTAAGAGTGCAAGGTTTGTTTCCTAGGCCCCTCAGCCTACAAGCTCTAGTCGCAGGAGGTATTCAACCTCATTCGCATCGATGCACCCCAAGACCTATCCAAACTGGGAAATCGTTTCTCCATAACTGAAATAACCTTTTTCCCAGAAGGAAAGGGCCAATTTTGAAACACTAAGCGCTATGTTAACACCGTTGGGCGATTATTCGCTCTGCTCTTGCATTCCTTCTTTACATTTTGCCTGGATTTGTTCGCGTAATTTCCCCTCCTGTGCAAAATTTCTTCCTCTACCTAGCCCGGCTGGCCCTCCATCAGCCTCATGTTCTCATGTGTTCGGATTGCTCGTCTTGCTCCTCGTTTTTCAGGTTCGCCTTTTACGTCAGCATTTCCTTCAGTCTCTGCGCCAACGAGGCCATCCGATTCGGAGTTTATGACAACGGCCCCATTTCCGCTTAAGGGAACTGACGCAGAAGGATGCTGTCCTCATTTCGCATGCGCTCTGAATTGTTGCTCGATTCATCAGGATTGTTTTATTGCTACCCCCCCCCCCCTAATTCATGTGTGTCCTGGCTCGACCGCGGGAACCGTTAGTTGTTAGCTAGCCTAGAGAGCCTTACTTTGGCCCTCTTTATCACAGCGCAGGGACATTTTATTCAATTTATTGGCAGAGTCCAGTCAACCCTATAATTCCACGGTGGTCTTTTCAATCTTGACCACGCCTGTTGGTGCCGCTTTCACGCGTCGTTCTTTCTCACGCGTCACTCTCAACGAATCTGATGCCATCTCACTTGCGATTGTGCGATTTGGCGAACTCGAAATAGCGCTTGAAAGCTGAAATTGTGACCCATTATTCCAGGGCTGCGTCCATTTGTTGTAGCCGTTTTATGTCAGTTTAACCGTCAATTTTGAGCCATTAAACCCATAGCAATTACCGAGATGATTTAGGGCTATTTTGCCATTTCTTCACGGGTTCATGGGCTAAAGGGTTGCCGCCAGGAGTGGGAAGGTAACGGGGTGAAGTGAATTTTATATTTCGAAGTTCAGGGGTGGACAAATTACAGTATCCATGCGTTTATTTGATATTTCTTCTTTATTGATTTCGCACCTTTTTAAAGGATCTAATTGTGTTGAAATTATGCATATTCCTGATCGAATAGCACTTGTGACAGCAGGAAAGCGACGCGGACGCGCTGCGTGAGTTGGATCAGTTGGCCCTTTAGCTTACTTGTTTTCCATACTGAGCATTTCCAATGTCTTTAATGCGCGAAGACAATATTGAAGGTTGGGCTCTATTTGGAATCAGAAAAATCGATAAATGTCTCGATTCACAGTGCACATATCGATTACCAGAGTATATCGTGTTGACTTACGCACCGCGTCAGGTCGCGCGGCGCGGCTAAAGGCAACTAGACACTATACTACCTCTTTTGACCTCAATTATACGCGTTTTTATTTCTATTGAGCTTTTTTTCTTAGTAGAAGCCGTATATAACGTTCTTGAGACTTCATTTTTTACTAGCAATTTCAAATTGTTTAGGATATACATTTAAATATTATGATTATTAACATAGGTCAGTTATATTACTTTGGTGTACTTATGGGCTGGCTTATTAAAAGTTAGGAAATTGATGACGAGCATTTTTATTCGGTACTTTCTCCCCTTTTGAGTGTTTAATCTTTGAGGTGCAAGATTTATGAATTTTGAGCGTTTAAAAGCAACAGTTCAGGAACGGTTTCGCGGGAAAAAAAAACCACCAATAATGAAGTTGTAGATGAAAACCAGACGATTAATGTATGAAAAACTGGAAAAAAACGTCGGGGAGGGTCTTAGACAGGTACTCTCCCTCTGCCGCTCAGCAATGGATAAAGACGCACGTTGGACGAGTTGTCTGAACGTGCCCGCTGTAAACGCGCTCCATTTTTCAATCAATTTTCCCTGTGGTCCCAAAACGAGCACGATTGCCGACGCGTCCAATGACGGCCGGCAAGGGGGCGGGATTGGGGAAATCCCCAAGAACACCCATGTTTGAGGGACTTTCCACCCTGTTTTTGAGTTTCTGAGGTAAGTTCGTTTATTATTTCCACTGCATATGTTCTTCACTAGGGCTCGTGTATCCCTCAGTAGTAGTGGCATTGAAATTTTCGGACCCTCCCTGAACTGTTGCTTTAAACCCTCCCATCCTCAAATGATTTTGAGGGTTAGGTTGGTTGGCGCAGAGAACCGAGTTCAAAGGAACAAGATGCGCTGTCATTATCCATGTTATACATATCTGTGTTATCATTAACCAACCCCTTTTCTTATAGTGTTGCACTTAAGCTTGACTGTGGCCGCACTTAGGCTTGAATGTGACTTCCAAGACTTAAAGGCACATTACACGATCGCTTACCGGTACCGTACCCTCCTTTTTTAAGATTGACTGCACCGCAGCTCACAGATTGTGCTATTTTCACAGCCTCAAGGGGTGTGACATGTTTTTTCCTCGCTGATCGTCCTCGGCCTACCCGCCGTCTCGAAGATGGTCTTACCTTCTTTGCCTGCGTCTCTCATGGCCCAACACTATTTCTTTTTACTGTTATATGTCGTTCAGGCGCGTTTGTTTGACATGTAGTCGCACTGAGTCAAATACAATTAACGGGTTTTATTGTTGATAATTCTGACGGCCTCTTTCACCTATTCTTCACTGGCGGACCGCGTAGGACCTACAATTCCATAGTTTAGCCCCGATGGCCACCATGGCGAAAATGCTTCCAATCGCCGGCTCGATTTAGCACCTAATTAATGGCGAGACTGTTAGCCGCCGTAGGCGTCCATTGTGCTGGAGAGCTGTTGATATATGGCTATGGAAATCGCGCCCACCACAATTTTCATCAGATCCACTTCGTCTTTGTTTGTGTGTGTGCACCCGTCATCACTTCTATAGAGTATTTACGCTTTCGATGCTGACGATTTCGCTTCGTCTCGGCTCATTTTCTCAATCCACCCCTCTCTGGCCACTTTAATTACTCCGCTTCGACTCCGATTATCAGTCTTCCCCCCAGAACCAATCGATAATTTTGTCAGCTCTTCTATAAGCGAGATGGCTCAATGAACAATTTGTTAGGTATCTGTCTGCACGGCCATAGCTCTTGAAGAACTCGCGTGCTCATAAATTTTTCCCCAAGTATCTAGGAAGCAAATGAAATTGTGTTACTCAATCTACTTACCTAGGTAACCTGATGAGAGAGGGCTTTTTCTGAAGGCTGGGTGGAGGTGGGCTCGACAGAGAAGTTGGAATGTTCCACAAGAGGCTTATCCTGCTCTATAAATCAGGCCCTCTCTTTACACTGACATTTTTCTTGATTTTACGAAGCTGCATGGGTAACTGCCAGGGTAGGGTAGGGTCAACATGACAAGTCTTTGCACAGATCTACTATATTCACGCTCGTGATTTGTCGAAGCTGTCAAGGTAATTGTCCCGGTTACGGTAGGGTTAACATTACAAACCCTCGCACAAGAAAGGGGAAATTTCGGACTTTGTCATGACTTTGAGGTCAGATACGCGTGCGAATAGAGGAGGCGGGTAGAGGTCGCAGAATATTCGCTGGTCCATTGAAAACCCTTACGCTGACCTAATTTTATCATTTTTATGCTAAGAGCGCCCGTAGCTTTGCCGCAACTCGCCTGATTTAATTCACATTTTGTGGCTTGAAATGTTTTCTTTATGGCATTGGGCTTGTTTTTGTAGCCACAAGAGATGCTAACCTAGTCGTATACCCTTCTCCTTCGAAAGTGTCCAGTAGTCCAATCTTACTTTCCAAGAGATGCAAATGAAGCCTACGCATCCCAGTGCTAACCCTAGACTAGTAACCCACTAATCAGCCACCAGGCCCGTGCGCAATCAGAAACTGAATTCGAAAAAATTTCGTTAGCCTGAAATGAATGCTATGGGTGGTAAATAGACTATATTTGAGGCTGTCCACACTCAATTGATCATTTCTTTGTCCTATTCCTTCTCCTCTATCTGTCAGCGTTTTTTGTCCTCGGACTGAAATCCAACGGAATTGGTTGGTTAGGCGCTCTCAGCCGTCGCCAGCCTGGTTAACTCTGGGCCGAATCGCAATGCGGTATCAGTGCTAAAACAGACTTTCATGTGAAAGTGTAGCTGATTTTGAATCTGGGAACAGATGAATTTTATTGACTTGTTCACTTCTAAATATGTAGCACTGTCTCAAGTAAACAGAAGTCATAAACAAGTTTCTTTTGAATTTATGTTGTCGCGTAGATGGGCCAAATAGTTCTATTTGCACAAACGCAACGGCTCCAAATTTTAAAAACGGCTGGATTATTTCCTTTGAACGTTTGAATAGGCAGGTGCTCAAATTATATAGATAGTCCTTAATGTTTTTGCCTTTTTGGGTTAAATTGCGTAGCTGCTTGTTGGGTCCCAAAATGTAACCCAAGGGCCAGAGAGTGGGATTCGGCCGCTTTTGAGCTCTATGCGTTTGTCAATCCTAAAGTAATTGTCGATTGCTGTTAGAAGCGGCAGCTACATTCAGACCGAGCAAGCTCAGTCATGCTGTGTGACCGGCATGTGACCTTGCTTTTGGCGCAACGCCTGCGATGCCTGCTGCTCTCACTGTCTCGTCGTTGATGTTGGCTGACCTTTTGCAGCTTTGTTCTTGAAGTTATAAAGCCCGAGACGTAAATTTACCGTACCAACACCCTCTTATTGTTGTCGGCCTACACATTGATCTTTTGCAAAATTATGCTTTCTTGTGCTGTTCTCATAGCTGTATTTTTTCTGGTTTTTGCGGCTTAAAACCGGCCAATCCGACAGCCTCCTTTGTCGCTGGCTGTTTGCTAGATTTACTGTTTATTCCTTCTCTGAACCTGGTGTTTACTTGTTTACTGGAGAAGCTCCCAGCAGTAATTTGAGCATATACGCATTCAATTGGCTTCGCACGCTAATGCCTGAGAAGGGGCTGTAGCAATACGCAACGAGCAAATAGGACTTTGCAATTTTGGCCCCTCCCATTTTACTGTGCACTATTTGCCACTAACTTTTGATCCACTCTTACCTTAGTTCCAATTTTTTCCGGTTGACAGGACTTCCAAAAGGAAACTTGTGAGCTTTCGTTCCCGCAAACACCGAAAAATTGGTGCACTCCGCCCATTGTGGGCGGGGCTTGTCCTCAAGTGCATTAGGTACACTATCTCACCGACTTTTCTAGCTTTTTCTTTTTCCTTTTGTTTTCTCTGTCTTTTCTATTAGGTCGGTCCATAAGTCTTGCAACAAACTGGCCGAATTTTGAATTTAATATTTTCATTATCTTTTTGTTCCATTCATCCGGCATGCTACCCTCCATCAATATCTACAACCTATTGCCAACTCAAGATCAGGAAGAGCAGCCTGCTCGGACATCGCCCTCCTTGTAGGACCTACTCCGAATTGCCTGATCGAAGAAAGCTCAATGTCGCGATTTTGAACATCATCATAGTATCGGATGAGGCCCTTTCTCTTTCAGGGGCGGTTTTGAGAGGGAGCAGAAAGGCCATTATTGGCACGGAGGCACGGTTCTACAAGTGATACAACAAGAACTCCCACGTGCTAGCAGTCTCAAAGTTTTCCTGCCCTTTTCTTTTAGCACCCCCAGAAGAGTGGTTCAATCGGTGTTCACACAAAAGCCAAACTTTGCCTTCTTTTTCTTCCGTACTAAAAGCGTTGCATTCTATCCGAAGCTGGATAGTTGACTTTCGCGTTGACTGCGACATCTACACGGAGGGGTTTCCAGAGCTTAACTCCTCCCGTGTTCCACCAAAAATCCGAGAAGGCCCTACTTGGACGAGGTTGAACTTAAGCAATAAGATCTCCCGAAGCGTTTGAGCTGGACTACCGCCGCTTGTTCATTTGTTAGTAAACTGTACCCACTCCTCATCTTCGGCAAATGTGATGGATGGTCAATCGTAGAATCCCTAGTAAGTCGACTTGAACATAACGGTGTCAGATCGTGTTTGGAGCTGAATCGGGCTCAAGGCACGTGGGGACCAAACTCTACATTTTCGGATCTTCACAAGTCTTTGGAGATGCCACAGTGCTGTCTCCTTGTCGCATCGGAATCGCTCTAGCAAATGATCGATACTCTATCCAGATCCCTTTTCAACGGCGTCAGATATAGCATCGTGATTGTCAGTCACAGGGTGGTTGGAGTGTGGGTTATTTTCAAATAAAAAAGTCAACGCTGAGCAGAGTGAAGCGCCGTTGCACTGTGGTTTGAGAGAGCTGCCCTCGCCTATCTTCTGGCCAATCCTTGGTCTAGCATGACTTGCGGAACATTCCAAGCAGTACTCGTAAAAATTAAGGGCATCGAGAGCCCTCTCGCGAAATCGGTGTAATATCCCATAATAAGTAAGCAGACAACGAGCTGGACCGTTGGCTGAAATTGCAAAGGTTGATGCTACGTCAGGAAATATGTTGCGGATTTTCAGGAGTTCTCCCTAAAATTCTATAGCATTAAATGTAGTTTGTTGCAAGACTTATGGACCGACCTAATATTTATCTTAATAGGAAAGTCGACCTACGCCCCAGCTAGTTTCCATTGAATGCTCTAGATCCTTTTTTTCGGTTCTGAGACGCAGCGAACGGCATATCCTGAGATATCACAGCACTGATTCGAGCTCGAGTCCTCTCCCCTTCTATCTACTTTATGGCTTAGGGGCTTATTAGCGCCATCGGCAACTTTTTCCGAACTTTTGTCGCTTATTCCTAGCATTGCGTTTTGGCAACGTATCATACGCGTCTTTGCGTCACATTAGTATTAAGTCAGAGGCTTCAAAACCGTTAGGCATAGGGTTGCAAAACGGTGGGCCGGACATACGGAGCCGCTACATGGAACTACTACTATGGATTGACTTCTATACGTACTGACAGGAGAGTCTTACTTATGGAACTCCTGATCGACAAGGCATTATTCAGCGGGCGATTACGCTCTCAAACGTAAAAAAGCCTCGCATTCACATCTTTTACCAGGATAACAAATATTTTGTATAGACTCCCTTAACCCCCAGGGAGTTATGTGGGACCAAAATAGAAAATATTTGTTACCATAGTAACAAGTAAAGGATGAGCGCTGTAAAGAATTTTCATGGGCAGCAAAAACGATTTTAGTGGATGTTACGACTCACGGCATCCGCCTCTTTCGATTTCATATCCCCTCAGCTGAACCTACAATATTTTCGGGTTCTTTCACTCATCAGTAAATAATCGGTAAACAGTAAACAATCAAAAGTGTGCTAGAGATCAAAAATCGCCACGTTATGCAGCTGTGGAGCAAAAACTGGCATTGTAGCACGTTTTCCAGAATAACTATCGTTTTTCCCATGACCTAATTCATCTACTTGCGCTAGCAAAGCAAATGTGCTAAAATGCCATTTTCTGCTCCATGTCACATTCTGCAATATAGCGCTCTTTTTATAACGTTTTGTGTCTTATTTCGGCGCTAGTCTGTCTTGATAACATCCGGTAATTTATCGCTATTGAACGCTCAACGGGAAGAGTTGAGTGCTCATGTCGACGTCATCGCTGTTACTCTGTTTCGCTGTAATGACCGATTTATGATGGATATGTGTGAAATCGTCCGTACTGCACGAATTTGGCACGAATAAGGGCAGGCAAGGGTGCTATGTAGGACTGGTGAGGACTGATGGTGCTCTAACCTTGGAATTGTTGTTCTTTCAATCAAAACGGGCTAAAGCCGCCGCTGCTTGGAAAAAGATAGTAGTTCAGGTTAACCCCACCTTAACCATACCTAGCTATTTTCAACGCGGGGGTTTCCTGAGGGCTTGATCGTGCCCTAAATCCTTGAAGGAGCTGTGTCTGCAACGAAAAATTTGAAAAAAGATTCCTCAATTTTGTGTGCAGCAAAGGGTTTTAGGCTAAGCGTTAGCGAGCTTATGGATGCTCTGCGTTGACGGAATATATGTTCGTCTGAGTAAAGAGCGAAAACCCTCAGTTATCTCTCGTTTATAAAAGATTCCTCCAATACGATATCTTTTCTTTCTTTTATTCAGAGTCCGAAAACCATCCTCCAGAGGTCCTGGTTTTGCCTACCCATTTGTTGGTTGCACAGAATGGTACTCGGTGCCAGCTGATCACCTAGGAAGGAGTTTTAATCTCAGCTAGTCGTCCTTACGAAGTTATTAACGCGCTCAGCTACAGTTTTTACTCCGAGTTGTCTATGTTGTAGCACTGACACAGTCTCTGCGTTTCTCTTCTTCCCTATATTCTTTCGTCCCTTCGACGTCAGGATCTCTCGTTTGCTAGCGCACTTTCTTCAGCGAAAATGTCTCTGTTTTCTGAATAGTCGAGAAAATCCTTTCAAATTCTTGTTTGCAATCCAAAGGATTTTGGGCATAAGCAATCAACTCCTACCAATCGTCCTGCCCTTCAGCGAGTTGCCATAAGTAAGAGAAAGAAAGCACCAAGTGCAAAGCTGTTACGTTGAACTTGGCGATTTTCGAGCTAGACGCAAGATTAACCTTCGCCCTGCGCCAATTTGCGCGAAGCGTTCCCGGTAGAAGTTACCTGAACCTTGCCTTACCTTATGCAATTCCACCTTCCAAAAGTCTCTCAGGCAGAGAAGGAGGAGGGCAATATTTTCCTGATCCAGTGTCTCCAAAATCCACTATCCCACAAAACCAAAAGTCACAAATACGACCCCAGCCCCGTCCCCTTATTGAATTTGACCCTGTAAACGATTGACAAGGGCTAGGCGTACCTGCTTTGACCGATGTCAGACTTTGCGAATCGATCGATTCCCTAGCGTCCGCGGTCGCGTCGCGCCAGCGAATCGCTCGCTTTGCAAAGTCTGACATCGGTTGGGGCTGAGATTTAGCGCAAGTGATGTGTTAGTAAACAAATCCTTCAATCAGTTGACAGTAAGCTTAAGGATTTAAGGATTTTGAAACGAAACATGGAGGGCATATGTGCTTGAGCAGTATCAGTGGTGACCTGTGGTCTGCCTCTCGTAAAGTAACATACCGTGGGTTCTTTCATTACTCGGATCTACTCGTATGCATGAAAAGATGGGTCGCCGTTTTTGCATCTCTCACTTTAAGTCGATTAATGGTGTTGCCATGCCAAACAGTGGACCTACACGACAACTTCTATTGGCATGCCAGCATTTGTCCCTAGTTCCATGCCGTAATTCGATATCCTCGTAGCTCAGCTTGCTCACCTTCAAAAAGCTGCGCTATTACCGTATGCCGCTATAGAGAAATGGCCACAGATAGCCCTTAGGCCCAGATTGAAGCTTTTTCTGTACTCAAAGTGAATGACGCAAGTAGCAGCTTATATGGGGTTATTGTC
>MU888390.1:0-12004 GCA_036418205.1 Ostertagia ostertagi
GGTTACGTATCTACATAGTGGTGGATGGGCTCGAGTTGGGGACAGGGGGAGTTGGAAAGTTGGTCGTTCTTGTCTTACTACGAAGCTGATAGCGCGCTTTTGCTCCGACCTTACAACCTATTGTCGTCTTTGTGTACCCTTCCACAGTTTTATTGCTATAGCTTTTATTGTTTTTGGAAAATTTGCCAAAAAATGGTGAAAAACCTCACATCTGAAACGACCAGTGTCCGACCAAATGCATCCTTGGCTTCCTCGTCTCGACCATCGTTCTTTGGTTTGACATCCAACCATATTGCAACCTCTTTCCCACCAGCTAATGGTGAAACTGTAATTTTGCACCTAAGTAGGCTTGCTATCGTCACAGGAACTCTTGATACTTTTTTTTACTTTTCTCAAACTTGTCGAAAAAAATCCTGCTCCATTCGACTAGTGCACTTTCAAAGCTTCACTACCCATTTGCAGACGAAAGTGAAGCGTGAAACGCAACCGTCGCAGCTGAGCCAAGTAGCGTATTCTCCAGGAAATAGAGAGCCTCTACATTTGTGTCTATCCCTCAGAGTTATTCTGCAATATCTGCCCGCTTTTCAATTGCGCGAAAGGAAAGCTAAGTTTGAGGCCATTCTTCAGCAGAGATGAAGAATTCGTGTCGTGCAGAATGACTCGCTCGAGCTTTTGAGTCTGAAGACTGGTTTGATACTATATAAAATTAAAGCAACAGTCCCAGCAGGGTGGGCGTGGTCGGAAACGGCTGCAATCCCCTCGGCCGATTCCCACTTCGGAGCTGTTCAGCCCCTAGTCAAGAACGTAAGAAGTGTGACTGAACAAAAACTCACCTTGGAAAGCCGCTAGGGAGGGAGCTGAAGTGGGCGTGGTCGGAATCGGCCGAGGGGATTGCAGTCGTTTCCGACCACGCCCACCCTGCTGGGACTGTTGCTTTAAATTGGTCCTACTGATGAAGGAGCACTCTCTAAATCGGATGACGATTATTTAGCTTCGAAGTCTTTATTGTGCTTAAGCTTTCGAATCAGCATGAAACACTACCAGGTTTTTAGAAACGACAGCGGGTTTCGGAAAAACTCACAGTATCCTTTGGTTTTTGTGTCAGCAAAAATATAGAGGAACTCGTCGTTGAGAAATCCGCCGTCCTTAGCCGCCAGAAGAAAAGAGCGCTTGTATCCGCCTCCTTCGGCAAGACAGACAACAACAACTGAAGAGAATCTTATACGACATCTTTCAAGAGTAAGCTCAATTGATTTCTTGTCGAAGTAACTGTAAAGACCAGACGGCTGAAAACTGTTCTGAATAGTTATATGAGGTTCAATCTAACTTCTTGCTCGTGTGCTGACATTTCCCAGAGTCCGAGTCACGGTCTCTAGCGTCACATCCAGCATCTGGTAAACGGAAGTAATGGTTATTTCGTCCGTCATTGCAATCGCTGTCTGAAAAGTTCACAAATATGCCCTTGAATGTTTGTGTCGATTAAGAAATCATGATGACTTATGAAAACGGTATTTCTATTTCTATCCCTTTGCTCGACCATCTTAATCTCGGAAAAGGACATAAAAGTCAGAAATGCAATCACAATTACAATGTTACAGATAGGCCGAAAAATGACGATAAATGTTCAGTCATCTAGAATTTCAGTCAACCAGATTGAGCCAAGTATAAGGATTGAAGCAAGTGGATATGATTCGATGCAAATTTAGCTGCTTAACAAATTATTTGCCGTTTATGCTACCATCACATCTTTCACCGGATTGATCCCCCGTCAACGCCGGACTTTCCTTCTGCGCAACTATATATTCCGGTGTGGTCCCTTCAACCTGCGACACCAACACTTTCTGAAGGTTACGCGTATACAACACAAAGGAGTTTCATATGGTGGGGGGGGGGGCATCGCCACAACCATGACATGACGTTAGATCTTCCGCCTCCCCTTTCTCATTTGAATGCAACCACCAATTGCATCCTTCTATTTTATAAAGCGCTAACTTTGTGTGTCGGTTTGTGTATCTGTATGTGTGTGTATGTATGTGTGTGTGTCCGTCCGCAAAATGAAGTGAGTGAGAAGGAAGCTCATGGGATAAACAAACCGCTAACAAATCGGGTAGCTTACAGGATTTGAGATATCAATGTTTTGTAGCAGGATAGTTGTGATAACACTCTTAGGGCTATATAAACACCTGCTTAGCACACTTCCGTTCATTCCACATGGTGCTGCAGTGGCAGCTGGAGGGCAGTGGAGAGAGGAAGGGAGATGCGGAAGAGAAGCGAAAAATACTACCGTCATATCATGATTGTGTCCCTTCTACTGTATGAAACACCATTGTGTTGCATACGCGTCACTTCCACGAGGTGTTGGTGTCACAGGAGGAAGGGACCATAGCGGAGGATAGAAAGCTTGCGCAGGAAAGGAAGGTCCCGGCGGTTGACGGGGGACTAATCTGGTATAATAAAAAGCCAACCCGTAACATGAAAGACCACTGATAAATAGAACGGACGGAACCGAGCCACAGAAAATAGCGTAACCTGCCTATGCAAAAAAGTGCAATGCAAGGTTAAAAGAAAGGTTAACATAGGTGAAAATAGACGTAGAGGTAAAAACAATGTCACCTGGACGTCATTCTTCATCACGTCGCATTTTTCAGAGTCGCCAATATTGGAGTAGACGAAAGCGAACTGGTTCCACGCAAACGACTTCATCACGAACCGAATTGCTATTCCAAGGCTGAATAGAACACTTTCACATACCAGATAACGGCTTTTTACTGGATTAGCACCGTACCGTAAGGATCAAAGAATAAGTAGCGCAATAAAAGCCGTCAGAGTTTGTGCTTTTCAAATCATCAAACTCAAAGATCAAGGACATTAAGTTGGGATTTCGAATTCGACGATGTACCGATAATTGTTCTTGAAAACTTTCCTAGGAACTCAAATTAGGCGGCTTTTATAATATCCAAAGGTAGATTTTGCGATGAGAAGGTAGCCTATTGGAAATAAGCGTAGAGGTGCTCGGTGGAGCAGGGACAAAGAAAGATACTATGAGAAACTCCTGTTTGCACATTGATGCGACTCTCATCGTTGTGCCCTCTTCAACGCTAACGCTCTCTCTGCTATCTAATCACTCGCCGCGTATAGACCTGCGGCGAGTGATTAGATAGTCGGTGGGCGTTCCGGCCAACTGCGCCAAAGAGGAAGGCCATGCTAGATCGCCGGAGGCATTCCTTCGATGTGAATTGCGTGTTGGTCCGCACCCTCCGCCTGTCTCTCCATTAGGTAAATTCCGCCTTATTCAACCTTTGTTCTTGCGTGGAATCCTCCTTTAATCAACGTGTTGAAAGCGGATGCAACGAGCTTTTCATTTAAGTTATTTGATTAATATATTGCTACTTGAACAAAAGTTAGAGTCACCTCAGAGTATTGACGGACAGAACTCCAGTTGTTGGAAAACGGTCCCTACTATCCAGTGCAGCAGAATTACTCAAACCCCATGTGAACAAAGGGATTTCGTAGAAGGCAGCGTTCAGTGCTGACGCGATAGCAGCTGAAAACGAAGCGATAAAGTTGCAGAGTGTAAGCCAAAATACTAACACCTGAAAAAAAGAGCGTCAACTTGTAAGCAGCAGCTGACACAGAGTCAATCATCCGTTGAGGGGTCGTATATACCCCTCCCCCTAGAAAATGTTGCAGTGGAAATATGGGTGAAATAGAGGGAAAGTGAGAGGATGTTTGCGGTTTCGTGGTAGGTATATACCCCGCTCGACGGCAATTTTGGAGGAAAAAAGTGGGCGGAGTTTGGGCTGTGTCGACTGGTCTCAGAATCGAATACTATAGAATGAGCCCCATGATGGCGATGGCAGGCGAGGGTGGTGAAGGGTTGACCCTGAGGGGGGTCGTATCGAGGCCCTCTAGAAGGGGGAGGGGGTCGTAAAATTTTCGAAATCGGTCCAACGTGACGGTTGACCCTGATCAGACATCGTGAAAACTTACGATAACTGCATGTAGGCCCAAATATGCCGTCCACATTCAAATCACGAATCAACTCCACCGTAATACCTGCCGCTGTTGTTTCAATACATTGGTCAAACCGTACGGTGAAACTGGAAAGGAGTGGAATTGCAGGGCCGCAGAGGAACGTCGCAAGGCTCAATTTCTAACAGCAGCGATTGGAATAGTAACCGCTGCTGTTAGAAATTCAAGCTCAGATTAACCAAGAATTGAGCTACATTTGGAACGATACTTCGCTTACTTGAAATCGTATCCCGGCAAGAGGTTTTCGCTGAGCACTCGATCTCTCGCGATGAGCACAGCCGACGCAGAAGTTCTAAAGCAAACACTTAAAGGCAGCAATTACGATAAAGAGGGAGCGCGTCGGAAAGCATATGCACTACACAAATCAGTTACTTGGGTGCCAGAAAAACAAGGTGTAGCGCTTTCACGACAGGTTCGCTGGTTGCTGAGCAGGACTTCGAAAGCACTCCGCCCCCAAAAGCGATCCACCCACTAGTTTAGTTGGTGATTTGGACGAGCGGCGTTGAAAGCAGCGGCACAACAGGAGCAATTCGATGGGAGCGGGAATTGGCATGTTGTTACCAAACGCGTCGCGTTGAATTCATATGGCCTGCAATAGGCCTGCTTTCTGAACTGTCATCTGTTAACGAAAAAAAGGCCAACGGCAAAGAATGGGTCCCATTTTGGGTTTTTTTTGACGAATTCATCCCCTTTTTTCGCCACCGACCTAACATTGAGCACCACCCATCTTTTTCAAACCATTGCTAAACCTATCGTAATCGTTTGCCTTTAAAACGTTTTAGTACCCAAAAGTAAAGCCAACCACTATAGACACCAAGCCAGACTACTCTCTGTCGTTCTACACAGTTTCTCTACAGTAAGTAGAGTTCCAGTGATCAAACAGGATTGATATTCAGCGGAAGGTCGGAGAAACACAAGAGAAAAACAGCTAACAACTAAAACGATATTAGTCTGGGATGCGTTATCAGTCTAACGTGGGACCTTAGTTGGGGAAATTTGGCTCATAGCCGAAGAAGACGAGACATTCAAAACCGGTTGCGCTTCGAATTCTAGCCGTACATCTGTCACAAATGCTGGCGCGGGAACGCTTCCAGTTGGTTCTTGAAAAGCTGTCAATAGGAACTTTTTGTTCTTTCGACTTATTGCACTATCATCTAGCATTCTATTTTCTAAATAAATTATTCTCTGCTCTCCAAAATCGTTCGAGACGTCTGTATTCCTTTCGATGCGTCGCCCCCCCCGTCGCCTCCAAGGCTTACTTCCTTTCCTTGTCTCTGCCCGACCTACCTTCGATGTCCATAGAGTGTAGTTTTTGTACGTTTGTTTCTCTTCAGAAACCGAATCTTCATGCGTGAAACTTTGTGTGCTGTTTCCAGTGATCACAACTGACATATTCATGTTAGGAAAAGTGCAAGAATTTTCCCAGCAAGAATTCCTTTAACAGGAAAATTTCATTACCAGTTCGAATTAATACGACCATCTCTTCTTTTCCTAGGAAAACCAAATAAGAAACTTTTACGCACACGCAGACTCCCTAAGAGGGATCTCCCCAGCAATAAAAGTGAACAAAGCGGAAAGCTTGGTATTCACGCAAACTAACGGATGATCCAGCCAGTGTCTGTAAAAACAATGGCGCACTCACGATTAGGAAGTGCATCCATCGTCATCAATTCATGTTGAGAGAGTAAAATCCACTTGTGAGTGAGAACGTGTGCAGGCATAATGTTTCGAATAAGCTCTACGTTATCACTTCCCTTGACTTGTTCCTCAAGCCAATGATATTGAGAGAAAATAATTGGACTGGCACAAAATCAAAGCAACTGACTCTATACAAGTTCCCAATGGTTAATCTGGAGCCTAGGCCACTAGAATGGCAAGATCAGAGCTAGTAGCTTTAATAGCGTTGTCTGTTCATCTATGCGCCAAGAAGCTGTCCTAAACTTCTACCATTTTGTAAAAATAAAACGATCGAAAGAATTCTGATCTTTAAGTTGCCGTTCGGCGCGTTTCACAAAGCAGACCAAAACAGGCCAAAGAGGACTCAGAACAGGGCTAAAGGCTCCTTTTTCTGCTCTGAGTTTTGTCACAGAATGATAGCGTGTTGCTGTTCCCCGGCTGTGTATGTATCTGGAAACGTTTTGGCGATTCTGGAATCGCGCATAAGCCATCGCCAGGTTCAGCCATCGTCTCCTCCACGCCATCATTGAGTCCGACCGATATCAAAGACATATTTACCAGGCGCTTGGCAGAAAGGTAAGAAGGCTCAACTGAAACCATCACAGCTCTCTTCAGGATCTGCTTGTTCGAGAGGTAGATTACTTAGCAATTTTCCTTCAGTTATAAGCGAAATGAGAATGCAAATCCATGAAACCTCTTTGGAGGGATTAAAACAAGTGCTGCGTTAGTTAACCCATAACGGACGGCGTGCGCCACATGGTGGCGCACGATTATTTCTTTTGTTTTTGGAATGTTTCTAGCAATCTTAATATACCCATATATACTCTCAGCAATGTGGAATAACATATCTTCCCAGGACCTGGACGGCTGGATTTTTGACAAACCTACAATAAATTTTACATACATTTTGTCGTCTTAATTTACATAAGTTTACTATTATTTTGAAGGGCATTACCATGGTTCGACACGTCCCGAGACCCCTTCCCCTAAATATCAGCCACATCCTTTGCTCGGGGTTGTTGTTTCGCATTTTTCGATAATGTCACCTACAACTTCCATTCATTCTTTGCACCCTAGTTTTAGAGCGGAAAGGCGCGGCTTTGAACTTCTACGGAAGTCTCTTCTCTTGGTTGATAAGACACGGACACCTATTAGCCCCCTCTCAACGCCCCCTGTTCTTTTGCATAAAGCCCTACGATAAAACATACCTGGTGCGCGTTGGCCACCATGGTGGGCACCGAAAAATAATTGGACGTCGTTTATGGAGGTACAAGTCTACTGCGTATAGCCCTATGTACTTAAGATTTTCAGGAGCAGTTGTGCTGCAGCTGTTACGGTACTTTCTTGTGCAAAAAAATCCTTTGTTCCTGTACGATTTCGTGATAATTACTTTCCACACTCAGTGGGTCTGCGTCTCTAGAAATCCCGCGATTTTACTTTCTGATAGCCATTCCCCTACAATTTTTTGTCTTGATTCGCTACCTAAGAAATTAAGTTGATCGAGCTACCAAAATACTTTTTATCGCTATGAATCGATTCATTCTTTATGAACCTCCAGTCGCGCTACGAAACTCGTTGCTGGCTCCTCGTCTTAACTTCAAAAATTCATGACGGAGTTTTCTGTTATGAGTTAGTTATTAATTTTGTTTTCCGAAAAATTCTGTAAATGTAGTCTACTTGGATCCTTCTTAATCCATTCCACTACAAGCCTTTCTCTTCATTAAACATCAGTGGATTTGAGTTTCTACGATTATCGCATTAACGCCGGCGGCAGCACCAGATAGGCTGCAGCTGATAATGCCTATGTTCGCGCTTGGGATGAAGATGAAATAGGAGGTTAATCTCGCAGTCAAGTTCAGAATGCTCTTGAATTCCTTTAGTGAGAAAATGAATAAATGCTCTGTTTCCTTTGCTAATAGTCGTCATATTGATCGAAATCCTATTATTATATGTTGAGACAATCTTTACGCATTGGCATTGCTGTAATTATTCAGTGGAATTCATGTTTTTGTTCATCTACAGTACAAAATCACAAGAATTGAGGTTGAGCGGGCGCTCACAAATCGGCGCGTCGCCACGCGATCCACAAAAGTGCGAACAGGAGGCGCCACGGAAGTGTTAATCGGCTTCGCAGTGACATCGATTTCATATCCTGACAAAGAGAGGAGTGTACGTTCTGATACATCAGTGCGATGCAGTATCCAGGCAAAATTATCTGTTCTTCAGAAGCATGGAAACAACCTGTAACAACGTAATGTCCATGCCCCTGGGATACCATCAACAAACATCAGGCCAATGTTGAGCACTCGACCGGAGGCAAAATTCACGGCCTAAATCATTGTTATCATAGAAAAGTACTTTCTAGTTGAATGAACCCGCCACAGCTTCGCATGGATAACTTTTTTTCAAGTGAAAAAGTCCACTTAATGGTATTCAGAGAAGACGGGGCTTATAGAAAGGGACACTTTAAAGACGATGCCTACTTAAAGATGCGCAGGTGGAGCCGGTTGCTAATTGATGCTATGATCTGTTTGCGGGGCACGCAACTAATTCTCGGTGCTCAGCACATATGGATACTTATGGTATTAGTGTTCTTCCTCCGTGCATATGAGCCTAAAGCCATCGAATTCAGTCTCGGGACGAAAATGTTCAGTATTAGACTGGCAGTGTTTAGGGTCTAAATTTCCTCGTCCTTTTAAGTATAGCCATTGTGACGTTTGCGAAGTCATGCAAGCCCACTACAATCAGAGTGACGGGAACATAGATCTTTTTCTCTTTTACATTAGTCCAACACCGGTGCGAGCGACCTCAATCCTACGGCTATAGGACACGATTAAAACGCCGATGAAAGCCTCTAGTTTTGGGCAAAGTATGTTAATCATAAAAAAAGTTAATCCATCCATTTCGCAGGGCAAACACAAAAACAAAGGCACAAGAACGTGCCGTAACAGAGAAGAAGAGGTCAACAAGCGAGGGTAGCGATCCCATTTCCAATTCACTTTATCTTCGAAAAGAGTAGAAACTTACCGTAATCAGGAAGCACAGTGTAATCATCGCTCACGGTGTTGATGAGCGGATTGTGATATGCCATCTTGAAGGTGTATGAAGCCGTTCATCTCATTCATCGCAAAATTACCCTTATAGGATTCTCTATTATCGCATAAAAGATTGCAGGTTTCTGTTTTTTGACTCTTCAAGAAAAAACGGAAAGCGCTCCCTCATAGTCAACCACAAATTATTATTAATATTATTATCATATCTATATTATTATTATTATCACTATTATTATAGTCCGCCAATTTGGCCTTTGCGTTTTTTGAGCATTTACTTCGTTGAAATTAGCACAGTGTACGTGGGCCAAGGAAATATGGCCTGGATGTGAAGTGCAAAGCGTGAACCATCTTAAAGGAGAATTTACGATGAAAAGCAACCCATTTCAAATTAACCTAGGGATGGTGAGTGGTACACGAAAGAAGGAAAAACCATGAGAAACGGCCCAGAACCCGAGAAATGGGACCCCTTCCTTGCCCGTTGATTTGCGCATTGATGCGACTCTCATCGCTGTGCCCTCTTCAACACTACGCTCTCTCTGCTATCTAATCACTCGCCGCGTATAGACCTGTGGCGAGTGATGGTGGGCGGACCCCGCCGACTACGCCAAGACTTAGCATGCTAGATCGCCGAGGTCAAATCTTTCGTGGAAATTTCAGTCCGCACCCTCAGGAGGTCCACCGGTCTCTCTACTAAGTGAATTACTCCTTCTTCGACCTTCATTGTTATCGTGTATTCCTCCCTGAACCAATCTGCTCTGTGATAAAGAACTGACAGTACGCGGGACTAGATTTGGAAGCCTTCCCATTACCACGGGTTGTGGTGACACGATATATTTAACGAAAGTTCGTAATGGCAAAAAAACTCGCCTTGGCATCGAATGCTATAGTAAGTCTGAAACCACCCCAGATCGAATTGGAGTACTAGTTCTGCAGTTATTAACAAGGAGAGCTGTCAAACGCAAATCTCGTCCGGGATTCCTGCACTGCAAATTAAGAAAACCGATGTGTAAGCCCATTTGGACGCTCTGATATGAAGACCGTGCGACTGACTGAGAAGACAACCTAAGAAACTTGTGGACCTTTGAGCTGGTTAGAGCATCTGGCCATAAAGCGAGAATGCTGCAAAGAGGGATTTATCGAATTCGTATTCACTGGGAGCTTGTTACTGGAGATTCCTTTGCCTAATCGAATCGAGTTTTCTTTGTGGTGAACCTGGAAGCTGTACAAACGCAAATTTGAACTTGCCTCCCCAGGAAGGCAGAGCAAAATATCTGAAATCATTTTTGCCATCGGTCAGCGCCTGCTATGTTCGTATCACCCGCATATCTTTTTTCATCTAAAGCCTGCATAAAGGCAATGGCTGCATTTTTGATCCCACTTGATTTTGCCTTGTGAGCCGAGTCAATCGCCCGTTGCGCAAAGAACAACGAGGGGGTCGTATTCGGTCGAACGAAAAGGGAGGGGGTCGTATCCAGAGAGACGGGCTGCAAGACGGCTTGAAAAGTGCAGTGTCCGGGAGTGCACTTTCAGCCTCTAATGTTCTCCAGGAGCTCTGCACGCTGTCGGAGAGTCACACAGACATGAGCTCCATGGGAGCATTAAAGCATGCAGAGCATTATAAGTCTCACTATCAGCCATTATTAGTTTAACCAGTTTTGCTTCGCCCGCTATCGCGCGCATCACACGGCAGGCTTTAGCGAAATTGGAGGACCCATGGAATATCAGCATGAGATACTCCATTAACCATCTCACTATTGACTGTGTTAGACCCTCCACAGTTTCACTGAAGCTCATCGAGATCGTAGAGAGACAGGAGAGGGGAGCAGGTCATGGGCGAGCGGCCGCTCAAAAGAAGATCATGCTAAAGCGGGGCGGCCGTTAGATCACCCGCGAGAGGGGTACGGTACGGTGCGGGTGGTTTGATCGTAACCACCCGCCCGATCACCGTAGTCCATGACCTCCTCCCCGTATAAAAGACCCGGAGATTCTGAAGAGCCAAGTTCTTCTTCTCCTCACGCCTCCACCGTCGCTCACGCTGTTCACCGCCGTCGCCGCCGCCAGCCTCGCCGCCACCACCGTCGCCGCCACGCCGTCGCCTCCATCGTCGCTCCGTCACCGTCCGCGCCGTCACCGTCCGCGCCGTCACCGTCATCGCCATCCCCTCCGCCATCGTCGCCACCATAGCCATCGGTTGCCATCGTCGCCACTGTTGCCGCAGTCGCCACCGCAACCGCTTCTCCTCGTCAACAAAGAAGTCACACATTGCTCGTTAGTTGCGTTCCTTTTTTTTGTTTTTATTAAACGTTGAGTTTTGAAGGCTGTTCTGTTGTGGCAAAAGGATAGACTCGAATCCGACACGCATCCTTTTCTTTCCGGGGGACAATACTCACTCCTACCCCCCCCCCCCCTTACATCGAAGATACGCGTGATAGGTTGAGAATGACTGGCCAGTATTTATTTCTACAACTGTAAAATCCAATTTTTCTATGAATTAGATTATTAGCGATGAATAGGATTTGCTGTCCAGGACCGAAATCAAAACGAATATATGTCTATTTAATCCTATCTTTATAAAGCGTAACTTTGGTGTCGGTTTGTGTATCGGTATGATGTGGTTATATATGTATGTGGCCGTCGCAATATCAATGTTTTGTAGCAGGATAGTTGTGATAACACTCTTAGGGCTATATAAACACCTGCTTAGCACACTTCCGTTCATTCCACATGGTGCTGCAGTGGCAGCTGGAGGGCAGTGGAGAGAGGAAGGGAGGATGAGGAAGGGAAGCGAAAAATCTACCGTCATATCATGATTGTGTCCCTTCTACTGTAAACACCATTGTGTTGCATACGCGTCACTTCCAGGAGGTGTTGGTGTCACAGGAGGAAGGGACCATAGCGGAGGATAGAAAGCTTGCGCAGGAAAGGAAGGTCCCGGCGGTTGACGGGGGACTAATCTGGTATTTACATAAGTGAGGAGCTAAGGCTTATCATTTATTTACATTCACCATTATTTAGAACCCCGAAAGGATTAGCGGTTTAATGAGTTTGGGCTTTCTTGATAGAGAAATGAAACTTATCATTTGCTGAAGACTTGATTGAATTTATGCAATCGACTGCTATTAAGTAAGCTGGATATATATCGAAATAATGTGCACGTACCTTTGTTTGTACTACTACGACTTACTACAATTTGTAAGTAGGAACGCTCTAGTGTCAACGCTGCGTAACGGAATTGACGACTT
>MU888391.1:0-12062 GCA_036418205.1 Ostertagia ostertagi
AATTGCGAGGCAAAAGGTTTAAATATGAAAAAAGTCTAAATTAGGCATCTCATCTTGGCGCTGTAGCAACGATGTTGTGTAATTTTGTTGTGCAAGATCTTTTCACTGTGGTTTCGATCGGAGCTGCCAAGCCATTGATGTAAGCCTGGAGTTAATTGTATTATGCTCTACATTACTTTCACACATTGTTATTTAGGCTGGCCTCATTCTAACATCGCACCACCTTGCCGAATTTCACCATCAGTTTGGCAAGAATACCTATGAGTTTAGCGAGTGTAGCACAAGTGCATCTCTAGGAACCCAGAAAAGAAAGAGTCCGCTCCATGTATGCAACACCCATTCGATACGAAACGTATTGATCAGAACGTATTTTTTTACATGGAGATTTATTAGGCCTCAACCAGTAAGAGAGCATGCGGTGCGAAGGTTGCTGCTACCTACAAAAATTTCATTTTTTGCGGAGGGGGAAATTCCGCGGTGCGTGACCATTCGCTTTCGTCCCTACGTCCACTCCGGAGCTTCCCTCCCTCGCGGACAATGGGATCGCCTTGGGGATGTGAATTGTCGTGCCACATGCTAGTCTTACTGGATGAATCCGAGATTTAAATACCCACTTCAAGGCTGACGATGAGGATGCCAATTTTGAAGCAGAGGTGACATGTGACGTCGCAATGTGTACCGAGCCTGCTCCCACCAATGATGCTGATAATGAGACAGTGCCCCAAGCATCCAGTGATGGGAGTGAAACTGGAGAATCGGTTCGATGTGTTCGACTGAGAGTCTCTGGAACGGCACCCATTGTGGATTACATCTGTACAGCATGCTCTCCTTTCAAGAAACGATTCGAGGGACAAGAAAGAGCGGTTGCACCATCTGCGGGAAAAATCATTCAAAGGGAACATACGGGCTGCGGTGGCGGCGATTACAATGGGGACCAGATCTGTGGTACGTTAGCAAGCTTCTTTGTACATGCGAATAATCCAAGAAGAGGTTTATAGAGACTGCAACGATGGGCTAAGGAGGCTCAAATCGCTTTTTTCGGCTAGACTTTCTACTACAAAATGTTCTCATTAACCGCTCCTGCCATTGAACGCGTGTACATGTCACATCAGCAGTCGGTCCTATCGATTATCAGAGATGGAGAACAAGGTACACGCGCATAATTATCTTTACGCAAAGGGAGCGTGACATCCGTTGTATTGTTTTTCTTATAGAGACGCAAGATGCAATTGCGGCTTAAACGTCGCTGCAGATGGATCGTATGATAGCAGGGGCTTCAGCGCGAAAATTGGGAAAGTCTTGGTTGCAGATTTGCAGACGAAATTGGTAATGCACTGTGAAGTGCTGGATAGGTCGAAGTGCGGTCAGTCTTTCAACTTTGAGTGGGTCACATTCTACTGTCGCCTTTTATATAGACGACCAAAGACCGAGAATAGAAATCGAAGGTTTGAGGCGGGCGTTGCACTGTTTATATATGCAAGGTTTTCACATAAGCTCCCTCACGAAAGACAGAAGCAGAAGCTTCCAGGGAGTACTGGAGGAAGTGAAGAGGGTGCATTGTACCTCATTTGATCACGTTCATGGATTGCATATAATCAAGTGGTTAGGAAAAGAATTGCGGAAGGTACAAAGCAAACAACTAGAATTTACCGTGTTTGTACAATTTTCTTCTTCAGGAGTCCCGTAGATGTGGATGTGGCGCCATAAGCGGGTGGATAGAAAAAACTAAAAATCATCTTTGGGACTGTATAGAGCACGGCACTTTAGGAGAAGACGTGAGGCACAGGTTCAATGGGTGTTTGAATGCATATTAGAGACGTGCATAATTGGGAGGAGGTTGTTGACGCTCTAGTGATTATCTCTTTATAGAACTTTACAGTTACTTGCGAATTGCAGAATCATCTAATCATCAAGAGGATCTTGCGAGAGTGGGACAACATGGAGGAACGTCTGTGTGTGAAACAAAATTCGCTCTTGACCGTCTTTACTGCAACAAGGATACCTTCTAGTGAGTCCATAGTTTTAACACTAAGATCGTGACTGTAATGAGGAGTGTCGCGAATCGCGAGATCGCTCCCCAAGGTTTTCCCCCGGGCGTGTTGGTTCCTACCGTAGTCAGCCACCTTGACCACCTGCCTTTGCTCTATACATCGATTATGCGGGAAACCGCGGCCACCAAGTGGCATCGATGATGGCATCGCCAGTCGACTTTCTACAACATCGTCTGTGCGGTTGCCCGCCCGTAGCCTTGCTACCGGCTCCCACTTCGTCAGTCAGTGCGTCTCTCCCTGCCGGCCCAACTAACTAGTTCAGCCGGCCCTACTAACGTCCCTAACGGCCTTGCCGTTCCGCTCTCGGAGAGACTTCGGCCCCGTCGCCCAGGCTGGTCCCGGTGTGGCTGCTACTTAGGGCACGAGCCCTTAGAACCTATTCAATATTCACTATTCCGTCGCACTCAGGACGACGACGAAGAAACTCCCTTGGCTGGTCCCGGACCAACCGGACCAGGCGACGTAGGCAACATGCCCCACGGCGGAGAGGTTTGACGTACTTTTATTCCACGTAGGAATACTAACACCTTAACTAATTGTGCTTAGTTCAGTAAGTAATATAAACTTGAATTACTATGGTGTTCTGTCAGTGTAGCAATGTGATTTCACACACATGTCTCTAATGTGCTGGTAGTAGGATATGAGCCAGACGATGCCAGCGCTCGAAGTGACTAAGACCAGGAAGTGCGTAGTGGCTAGGTTAGTTCAGCGGTCCCTTGGGAGTCGGGAGGCAGCGTGGCGTAGACGGCCAAGTAGGGGGAGGGAAGAACCAACTTAGGAGTAGCTTTAAAGTGCACACAGCTCTCCTCGCCAGCTACTCCTGGTGCAGGACGCCTCCGATTCGCAACATGGTGCATCGGCCGTTGGCATTCGGATCCGTTCGCCTATCGATTATCCGATCAATAATCGATAAGGCGGTAAAAACGGCGCTACCACCCGTCCGCGCCAGGGGCAGCACCCCTCCCCCCTACTAGGACACGATCAATGTAGCCTCACGCCATGGATAGTTCAGAACTTGCGCATCGACTAAGGGTCATCTGTCCAATACCTCTCGGATGATTCAGTCGGCTTAGACTGTGGCAACTAAGCCAACTCAACATCCATGCGTAATGTTACTTGCATCTCACAAGTTGATGCCTACCAGGGAGGTGGAGGACCCAATACTTAGGCAACTCGAAATATTGAGACTGTAGTAGTGGCTGATGGCAGACAGAGCCTGCGCCTTAAATAGCAGTTGTGCGTAGAAATTGCGGCAACTGCTGGCCTGTACTATCGAGCAAGGTGAGGTACTACAGGTGGACCGCAGTTCTTATTCGGTGAAACATCCGGATAAGATGAGCAGCATGGGTCGACCAGCACGCTAAGTAAGTCCCTGAGGTATAAAAGGGCGCACCAACAGGGAGAGGCCTCTCATCTCTGCTACCATGCGGATTGGCCGTCCGATGAGGTAGCAGGGTGCGGTGTTATGCGGAATGTGGGCTGCTTGCTTGACGGCGGCTATGACACTCGGCGGTTCCAGTGTTACCCGTCGGGAAGACATCCCTTCCCCCCTGAGGCGCTACAGTCAAACTATTTCGACCACAGTATGCAAAGTTCAGTACTCCAGCGAAGACCTCATAAGAGGTTACATAGTTCAGATTCAACAGCATACTACTGCCATAGTTCAGCAAATGCCCCCACTCCCAAGATAGGTACGATCAAAGGGTAGCCACTCAATGCACCACGTATACACTTCACATATCCCCCAGCACAGTAAGGACAGCTACACTGACCGCACTATAAGCAAACTGATCTTAGTTCAGCAAAGAAGTCGAAGATAGTTCAGCTTAGCCACAAATAGTTCAGCCTGGCCACAACTCAGCTTGGCCATAGTTCAGCCATAATTCACTTACCGACTTCTTACTAACTCATAACGCATTTATCGATCATTCATAACCCGTTTTCAACTATTTAATTCATGATCGATTTCATTACTTATTTCTTTGCGTTATGCTTTCTTAACATTCATGTTAATACCGCTCCGCTCGTTAACAATACGTCGCAAACACGAGTCAAACCTAGTAGTATATACTTCCAATGGCCATTCTAGGTTAAACTCGACCTTGGGAGTCTTAGTGAAATATTGACAGCTATGGCAACATCCGGTCACATCAAGGGCCAGCTTACGAAAGCCACGAACGCGCTGAAGGCAAGAATCTCTCTAGTCCAGGAGATTCTGGTCAACAACCGCGCTGACGAGGTGAAAGCCGAGCAAGGCCCCCTTAGTCCAGCAGAAGTTAAACAACTTCTAGTAACATCGGCGACCGCATTAGTTCATCTCATGGAGACCCTACAAGGGAAGTGGACTAGTGCCGAAAACTACGCGAAAGGTGTAACAACCGAGGCTGAGCGTTTCGCCCTGCTCCAAGAGTTTGCTGACCACTGGGACAGCATTAGAGCGGACGAAGCACTCATCAACGCGAAAGCACTAGTCAGGTCGATAGAAGAACAGTTACGAGACCTTACCAAAACCCCGGTCACTCCCTTGAAGGTAGTCGACGTCTCCGATAGTTCAGCTTCTAGTTCAGAACTGTTGGTTCACGTGCCTAAGTTGGAGCTTCCGGACTTCTATGGAGAGCCCAGCGCCTTTCCTGAGTTTTGGGAACTCTATCTAGCCGCGATACATAACAATCCTAGTATTCCAGCCGCGGTAAAGTTCCTACACCTCAAGAGCAAACTCAAGGGAAAAGCAAAAGACCTAATCGCCTCCATAGAACTGTCCCCTAACAACTACTTGGAAGCAGTCAACCTACTTCTTAGCACGTTCAATCGGCCAGACGTTCTTCGGAATAAACTGTTTGAGCAGTTGGAGGCCCTAAGTCCAGCGTCCGAGTCGCCTATTGCACAACGTACCACCTTGTGCAAAATCAAAGCGATATGGATGCAATTGAGAAATCTTAAAGAACAGCCAGGAGCCACTGGGACGATGCGGATCATTCGAGCCAAATTTCCCCACTCTACAAGACAGAGAGTTGGAGAAATGAGGCAACGAGACGATCATTGGACGGTGGAAGAACTACTTCAGGCTTTCGACCGAGTAATCGATCGACTTGAAGTAATGGAAGACACCGACCCAATGACGGAAGTGACATCATACACGTCCGCAGTGCATACTCCTCGAATTAGTTCAGCTAGTGGCCCCAGAAGAACGCACCAGTATAGGCCAACCAACAGACATAGTTCAGCTTCGAGTCCTCAGCGACACAGATCCCCGCAGAGACATGAGACCAGCTCAAACGAACCTCGCTGCGTGTTCTGTGTCATGAAAGGACACGACCCCACACAGTGCAGAGAAGTCGGGACAGTGCACGCACGTAGAACATTGGCCGCAGAGTTACAACTCTGCTGGAAATGTCTAAATCGAGGACATCAAAGCGTGGACTGTAACGCACCTCACTGCAATACGTGTGGAGGAGGACATCACAGCGCGCTCTGCTACAGAAGGAGGAATACGTATCGAAGTCCAAGTAGATCCAATAGTCCAGCACGTAGCCGCTTCGGTAGCACAGAGCGCTATGATTCCAACTATTACAGATCTAGTTCAGGAGATAGATCCAGAAGGATCTCTCGCTCACCTAGTCCAGCTCGTAGGGGTAGGTCCCCAGTCGTGCGTCAGAACACGACCCGTAGAAGTTCACCCCACCCTAGGGTAGACTTCAAGACCTCACCCACTACACACACTTACTCTAGTCCAGCGTGGATGCATCAAACCCAAGATGCAGACTATTCCACAGACGGCTCTGAGTCGAGGTCATCATGCGAGTCTCACGAAGACGTGTTCCTAACAAACACAGTTCAACTGGTGGAAACACCACTTGAACCAGTAGTGAGCAGTACAGCTAACCGCATGAGCAGTTCTCTCCTCATGATAGCCCGAGCACTAACAAAAAATCATATCACAAAGACTGAGCAAGTACTTACGATTCTCCTCGATAGCGGATCCCAGCATAGCTATATCAAAGAAGACATAGCTAAAGCTTTGGGATTGAAGCTAAGGCAACCAAAGGATATAACAACTATAGCCTTTGGAGGCCATGCTCAAACAGAAACATCGTATCGAGTTAGAATTGTACTACACAATGAGACAGATGGGAGACCGACACGTCTCAACCTATGGACACGCAAAGTCCATAACCTCTGTCCCGCACAGCTCGTCGTTTAGTTCAGCAGAGGACTCTACAGTCCCACCGTATAACAGCAAAGACCGTAAAGAGGTCGACATCCTGATAGGAATGGACCATTACTGGGACGTAGTTGAGATAAATTCCAATCGCCTACTCCCCTCTGGTTTAGTCCAGTCTAACACAACACTTGGTCCCGTCTTATCAGGATTGCAGTCGTCATCGAGTTCCACTGTAGTTCATAGTTCAGAGTCAGCATCAGCTCCGCCCGACGTTGAATCCATCAACGAAACGGAGCGCATAGTACGTCAACTTCTCGGGCTTGAAACACTAGCCATGAAGGACGAAGTGGACGAGACAGATGCTGACATAGTCCAGCACTTTTATAACACAGTGAAAATCGTTGACGGCTTAGTTCATGTCGAGTTCCCTTGGAAAAAAGAGCATCCCCCGCTAGCAGATAACAAAGCCCTGGCGATTCGTAGACTTGAATCTCAGTACCACAAGCTCCACCATAACAAAGATGTGTGGAAACAGTACTGCGATACCTTCGAACAACAACTCAAGCAAGGTATCATAGAAGAAGTCCACGAACAGTCGCCCTCGAAAAATCCAACATACTACATCCCACATCAGGCAGTCTTTAAAGAAGACAGCGCTACCACAAAATTACGAATTGTCTTCGATGCGTCCAGCCACATGAGAGGCGTACCAAGCCTCAACGATTGTGTGCATCAAGGACCATCACTTCTACCGGACCTATGTGGGACCCTTTTGCGAGCACGCCTTACTCCAATACTGATCATAGCGGACGTCGAAAAAGCGTTCCATCAAATCCGTTTACACGAAAATCAGCGGGACGCTACAAGGTTCCTCTGGTGAAGGACCCGTCACGAGGTCCCTCCAAAGGAAACATCCGTACGCTACGATTCACACGTATTCCGTTTGGCGTGAACGCATCCCCCTATCTGCTAAGCATGTCAATCAAATATGCTCTTGAAAGGGACAAAAATAGTTCAGTTCATGAAGAAATTCTTGCAAACACGTACGTCGATAATGTCCTCATCGGCGCAACATCGGCCAGTGAAGGCATTTCGAAACAAAAAACATGCAAGAATATCTTCAAAAATATGGGTATGAACCTTCGAGAGTTCATGTCCAACAATAAGCAGATCATGGAGTCCATCCCAGAGAAGGATCGCATGAAAAAGATTAAGGCCTCAGTCAAACTCCTCGGTCTCAAGTGGAACACAGAGGCAGATGTACTACAGATCCCTATAAAAATTGCTTCAAAATCTGTAGTAACAAAAAGGTCAGCCCTAAAGGCATTCGCATCTACCTTTGATCCACTTGGACTACTTAGTCCACTAATGATTAAGGCCAAGATCTTCATCCAGGACTTGTGGTTAAGCAAGCTTGGATGGGACGATCCCCTGGACGACACCACATTACTTCAGTGGTCTGCTATCATAAACAGCATTATCGGCTTCGCTGGAAGTGTCCCACGCTACATTGGACTTCCCCAGCGCGTCAAGTACGATATGGCAATTTTTTCAGATGCATCACAAAGGGCATATGCCGCAGCCGCATACCTGGTATGCAGGCCCCCGCATATGAAACCTTTCAGCAACTTGATCTTCTCCAAGACCAAGTTAGCCACACCTGGAAAAATTACCATACCAAGGCTCGAGCTACTAGGCATAACCCTAGCCACTAAAATAGTTCAGTTTCTAATACAGCAACTAACCATAACACCTAGTTCAGTTCAACTGCTGACCGATTCGCAGATAGCGTTGTATTGGATTCACTCCAATAAGCAGTTGAAAACATTCACTAACAATAGGGTTAGAGCCATAAAAGAAGTACTTGATGAACTTACCAAAGCCGGTATCTCACACCAATTCTTTTATGTTAATACAGAAAATAATCCAGCGGACTGTGCAACCCGAGGCATTTCTGCCGCGGAGATAAAAGACCACATCTGGTGGCACGGTCCTCAATTTCTCACTAGTCCAGCAAGTCGTTGGCCGAACGCAGATTTTGACTTCACCGCAAAACCCCCTCGCACAGAGGAGGCCGAGGCGGAGTTAAATCTACGACGGCAGTAACAACGCAGTTATATAGTTCGTTTATTCCATTTAAATCCACTAACTCATACTCCAGACTACTTCGAATCACGAGCTACGTACTAAAATATCTTGCAAACCTCAGAGCTAAAATAAAAAGAAAGCCGAAAGCCAAACTCTCTAGTTCAGCATTGTTAGATCAGGTCTCAACAGCGACCTTAGTGAACCCGCGCGACTCTGAAGCAGCTAGACTCCTCTTACTTCGCGAACACTATCGCGAGGGAGCAGCACAGCTTCAAAGCCATGCGAAGGTATTCCAGTTAATCGAAGACAACGGCATATACAAGGTACATTTACGGATGGCGAACGCTGAAGTAGATGCGTTATCAAAAACACCAATACTTCTACTTCAGAAGCATCCGCTCACAAGGCTGATAATTCTCGATTACCATCAAAAACTCTTTCATGCGGGCTCAGCCCATCTCACAGCAGCCTTGCGGAATGACTATATCATACCAAAGATTCGCCGTCTTGTAAACAGCGTAATATCAAAATGTGTCGTTTGTCGGAGATTACAAGGTCGCTCATATAAGTATCCAAATCCACCTGATCTTCCATCTCATAGAGTTGTACGGAGTCGTCCTTTCGAAAATACCGGTCTAGACTACTTCGGACCACTTTTAGTTCAGTCAGAGGCCGGTCAGCTCAAAAAAGTGTGGGTATGCTTATTCACATGCACCGCTACCCGCGCATTACACCTCGAAGTGGTCAAGGACAATTCCGCACCTCAATTTCTCTTGGCTTTCAGAAGGTTTGCAGCTCGCCGAGGAACCCCCAGCCTCGTGCTGAGCGATAACGCTCCTACGTTCAAGCTCGGAAGAGAAGTACTAATAAACGAACTATCTAACTTTAAAGATAACACTATAGTTCAGCAGTTCATGACGGCCAGAAACCTAGTTTGGGAATTTATAACACCACTTTCCCCATGGAAAGGTGGGTTCTATGAACGATTGGTCGGTTCCGTGAAAGCAGCCTTGAAAAAGACACAGACAGACCGTCGACGTTTGGGCACTCCAAACCCTTATGACGGAGATAGAGGCAACACTGAATACGAGACCCATAACACCTGTACTAACAGGGTCATACGATCAAATCTTCGTGTTGCGTCCTATCGACCTCATAAACCCACAATTCCATCTGGCCAACCTTAGTCCAGCTAATACTCGCGTAACTTCTAACGATCAGCTAACTAGTTCAGACTCGCACGAACACCTAATAACTTACTATACAGTTCTGCGAGACCTCCTCGAACGCTTTTGGGATTCCTGGCACAAAGAGTATCTCCAAAGCCTAGCCGAAAAGTGCCAAAAGACTACCGCTCCCAAACAAGGTGCAGCGAGTCCACCCAAAGTTGGAGATGTAGTACTAGTAAAAGACGAAAACGCATCTCGAACTAATTGGCCACTAGGCCTTATTACGGAGATCATTAGTTCAGCAGATGGGTCACCAAGATCCGTCAAACTCAAAGTAGGAACAGGTAAGATCCTAAAGCGTTCCCTCAATCAGCTGATCCCACTAGAAGTTTCAGCGAATAGTTCAGATTCCTTAGCGGCAAAGAAAAAACAAGAGTCACAACCGACTCGCATACAACCGCAAAGGAAAACGAAAGCCTCAACGGCGAATATAACACAATTCACAAATAGTTCATATGATTTACTTACCTCTGTACTAACGAACTTCCTACTTCCATCTCACTTCTGCACTAATCTGCCTGCAATAAACACTAACACGCGACCCTAGTTCAGCTAAACGAGAAATGTAGTCGAACGGCGAAAAATCGATAAATCAATAAAGCGTCAAAATCAAAATACTCAAAATTCATGCGACGGCAATAGTTCAAAGATATACGGTAGCGCGCCAGAGCGCAAGTCGAAGATAGCTATCGATTGCCACGTGGCAACGCCATCGACAGCCGGCGCGCAGCCCAAAATCGTAATTTCGGATTTTGCAAATGACCACATCACCATTTCCCCTTATTCGACCATTTCCACTCATCCTTTTTCGCGCAACTCACTAATCCTACTCTCGTCTACTTACATTCGAAGACCTAGTTCAGAACACTAACCTCTAGTTCAGTTCCAGACAGTGCGTACTAATATTGCAAATCTCAGCCATGAGCGCAAGCGAAAACCGTAAAGAGCTTACAGAGCTCATCCGGGTACGGATTTCGACATACAGTTTGTCTTTTGAAGTGATCATTTAACAGCGATCGAACGTTTAAGTCAGGAGATCCCTGTTAAAGAGATCCATGTTTTTCGAATACTCGAAACTTCGAGTCAATCGATACGAAAACATCAAAAGACAAAATATGACGTCATTCATGGTTCATTTCGATTTGATTTGCATTACGCACTTACACCCTTTTAACCATAACAATTTGCAAGTCAACGTATTTCATGCCATTTTTTACTTCGAAGGCGAGAATTTCATCACTTTTTGATTGATTCTTGAACTAACACACGTAACCAACTAATATCTAGTTCAGCCAGCGAGATTTATTTCTTGCTAAATAACCTTTTTACTCATTTTCCTAGTTCAGCTCGATGAAATTCTCACTGACTTGCAAATAATCACCCCGTAGTTCAGCGTAAGGATTACTAATCCTTACAAAATCAAGTCGTTTTAACGAGTTTGTTTTCTCGAATAACTAGTTCAACTAGTCATACGTTTTGGCACATTGAATTACTCAAATCAATAACCATATAACAGGCCGAAACGATTCTGCGTGACATCAAAGTAACCACTCACGTAGACACTTCGAGAACTTTTGAACTAAAACTCGTTAACTCACACTTGATTGAAATAGTTCAGCTAACGTAACAAGAAATGGGCTCTTTTTCAACGTGTTCCCTTATAGGAACTCGTAATCGACGAAATGACTGAAGAAGAGCGGCAAGAACTCCTGGTAGCTCAGGCAAAAAAGACCTTCCAAAGTGGCGGGTTTGAAAAAGGCAACCCTCCTGATCCAGTGGAGTACCCTCTTCTTCACGAACCGACGTTCCCTCACTTTCGTCAAGAGGAAGCCCGTCGAAAGTTCCCAAAAAGAACCTTCCGGGATAGTTCGTTGCAGAGAGACCCTTGCATCTTCTGCGCAGACTTCGAGCACTACAGTTCGGACTGCCCAGAAGTCAAGGAGCTCAGTAAAAGAGCCGATTTCGTAGTTCAGCACCGTATCTGTAGTAATTGTATTAAAAGCCACTACAGTACGTGTATCCGTAGGGACCCATGTTCGCTCTGTGGTGAAGAAGGGCACCATAGAACTTTCTGTTTCAAAAATCCCTTCATAATCCAAGATATCACTGGCATGTGGCCCTGCGATTTCTATAGTTCATTAGCCTACAGGACCTACACACACCCTCCCCCAAGGGCACCCAGGTACCGCATTTACAGTCGGGCCTACAAGGACCTAACTTTCTCCAGGCGGTCACCAACCCCTCCGGAGCATAGTCCAGAGTCCTTGAGACCCAGGCCACCGTACCTGAGCTAAGCCAGGGAGTGAAGAACAAGTGTCCTGGCACAAGGCTAAAGGTAAGTAAATAGTTCAGCACTAGTAGAGCACAGCTCCTAGATATAGTTCAGCCTTTAACTCACTTATTCATTTATTCCTTTACTTATCAATAACAGTTTTAAAATTCATTACCTTAATTTAGGTTCAGGTACTCCAGCACTTGGGTTCCCGCACCATTTTAAGGAAATTATATAATACAATTTAGTACTTACTAGTT
>MU888392.1:0-16540 GCA_036418205.1 Ostertagia ostertagi
GGCAGGTGGTCAAGGTGGCTGGCTACGGTAGGAACCAACACGCCCGGGGGAAAACCTTGGGGAGCGATCTCGCGATTCGCGACCTTGTCGACGGCGCGCTTACAAGCTCTCTCTGCAATGTCCTAAGCTCATGAAAAGACAACATTGTAAAGTATCTAATTCTCTACTTTTCCGTGGGGCAAAATGGCTTCAGATGTTACCAGCTGAAATTCTTGCTGCGCAAAACAGTAGCGTTTTCAAAAATAGGTTGAACAAAATCGACTTGCTATCACGTCTTGGGATCCAAGACTTTTGATAACTCTTTTGAAATACGTTCAAATTATCCTTTCAACGTTCTGCTTGCGTTTTTTTACGCTAATGTATTTTGCAGTAATCGTCATTTCTGGTCGACTCGTGGAGAATAAAGGGCCCGCTACTTGACTTTCAATTCTTTCTCTTGTTTGTCATTATTCCTTTTCTGTGTTGTTGGAATTTTTTTGTATTTGTGACCTGATTTGTTCGTTAGGTGAAAGATCTCCAGTGAGGAGGATTAGAATTAGTTATGAGTCCCCTGCACTACAACTCCTTCTACAACAGGATGTTTCTCCTAAGGCTGTGATAATTGCAATGGCGGGTCGGAGGCTGAATTGTTAGGGGTAGGGAATACCTAACATCCGAAAATTCAGTCTCCGATTCCACATGTATGTTAGTGTTTGTCTGGGAGTGACGTTATCCCTAGCGTCATCCGCCTACTGGAATCAAATATGGATGCTTTTCAACCATTATACAGCCCTTAGTACGCTTCTAACTTTTCTAAGATGCGCATTCTTTGATTCACTTTTTTTCTTTCACACCTGACTGGAGATCTTCCTACCTTTTGTTTTAGACCATAATTTACCCACATTTGACTGCAGTTTGTTTGATTAATGTGATCAAGGAATTGTTGTAGCGCACCTAAGCGTGCACCAAATAAATAAATAAATAAATAAATTAACCCTTGTAGTAAATCAGAAAAGGGTTCAATTCAAATGGAATACGGGGGGGGGGCAAAAAAGACATTTTGCCCAGGTCGCACTTCGGCCTTTTTTTCGCAGAGATTGCCGTCGTTGACGGAAGTTCCTCAGCAAAATATTCCCTAAATGTCCCTCTATAAGTACACGCAGGCCCTCCTTCACTACCCTCACCGTCTTCAGAATATGACGTCATCTGTCACCGTCGTCGAGCTCAGGGAGGCCTACAGTAACTGCTTCAGCCTGAAGCTCTTACATAATTTCTTGGATCGATTCAACGTGGGATAGTTTCCTAGGGACATTAGCTCTAACTATGCAACCCCTTGGAACCCACCAACAGTGGGAACCTTTCAATGTCTCTCGAACTCACCTCATCGCTGGAACGAGAATTGAGGCTCATGATGGTGGTCGAACTCGTGCACCGTTCACTGTACATTCAATGACATCCGGTACGGATCGCGGTTGCGCCCCAACACTTGCGACCAGAACCAACCGTGCGTTGCGCAGTTCTCACCGAGGTTTATATTAGGGGTTGGAGAAGGTCAAAAGGTTGACAAAGGGAATGGTCGTATTTCTGGAAGATGAAAGGAGAAGGGGTCGTTTTCTAAGGATTTTCCTATAACCATTGTGACAATTTGAAAAGGTAGGCTGTAAGAAGTCGAAAATAGAGCAAGGATTTCTTATGGCTTTCCTCCCCCACTACACCCACTCTGTAGCCGTGTTGGAGGGAGAAGGTGGGCGGGTTTGGAGTGTGTTGACTGGTCTCATAATCAAAAACTGTAGGAAGAGCTATGATTGTGAGAGCGGTAGTCGAGGAAAGGAGATCGCATTGCAGGACTCACCTAAGGCTGAATGTGGTGTTGAGGATCGGACAGCGGAGGGGCCCCCCCGAGCACCACAAAGGAGTGAGCTCAGGTAAGTGGTCAGGTTTTTAAAGCTGCACCGACTCTGTTGCACTCTCGTTCCTCTCTCCCCATTCTACTTATGTAGCACGACCTTCCTTGTTGATGACTCCCCAGCCAAGCTTGGTTCTCCTTATAAAGTCGGAAACCACTTTCAAGCTTTTAGTTCTCGGCTTATTGTTAGTGGAAAGCATTGCCTGCTAGATTACGTGGTCTAGAGCATCGTGCGGCCAAAGCCATAAATTCACACATTATATGGTATAAAAACACGTCTTGCGAGCAAATTCGCCTCGGCCGTACAAAATGCGTAAGCGTTTCAAAAGCTATCGAATTGCTTCTCTCGGCCACTGCTATGAAGGTGCCGCAAAAAGTGCTCTCAAGCTGCGGCCGTTAGAAAAAGCGTATGAAAGGAGCACGAGTCATAATAACGACGTCCGCTTTAAACCACATCATACGCGCTCCAAACCCTGCTATTGGATTATCATACCACTACCCGATTGCTTTGTTTGTCAGGCTTTCCAGTTTTCCACTTTCATTCTTTTCATTCTCTTTTTTTCTGCCCCAGTGCTTCTTGTTCAACGGTATCATTGTAGACCTTCCTAACCCTCACTGAAGCTCTCTAAGACCAATAAGTTGCTACGCAGATTATGTGTCGCTAACGGAGGCCTCAGATTCTGACAATCAATATTTTATGTTAAACATGCTATACAAAGATGAATGCACGAACGAATCCTATAGGTACAGTACCGAACGTTCTCGAAAAGATTACCTTAGAGATGGACTGATTACGTAGAATGAGCCACCTATATGAGCAAAGCCACTGCTACGCTTATTTGAAATGGTTTATTTGAAAAATTGAATGTATCAAACATCTCATATCCATTCTACGCTAGCCCAATTCAAACCCGAATACAAAGCCTCACGTTTCAGCCGAGGCTTTTGTAAGGGGAGCTCAGGAGTATGGGTAAATAAGGTGATGCTATAATCAAGCCTCAGACGTAGTCACATACCAACTTCAATTTTGCTAAAAATTATTAAATAGCAAACCTCTGGAGTATGCATCATATTGAAGGAGGATTTCACAATTAGGACGAAGAGCGGATAAAAAAGGATAAAGCATTTGCCGTTGATCAATCCCTTTTTGGGATGCGGCACGCATTCTACTTCCATTTGTACATTCGTAGTGGCGTTTGAATGCGATGTGGCCTATACAATGACTTGCGGGGGCCAGCCGATGTACAAGTCAGTCCTCCCAGACAAGTCTGGTACCACCGACCCCGGAGGGATGGAAGGCTTGGTTGGCCCGGGCGACTCACGACCCAGGATTTGATCCCCGGACCGCTCGCGTGGTAAGCGCGCCACTTGTCACTACACCACTTCCGCCCTTATCCTTTTAAGAGCGGAGAAGAGGAAACTTACCTCATGGAGAGGCAGCGGAACTCCTCTGGATGCGAACCGACACGCCATTCCCCACTCGCCGTAGGTCTTTAACCATTTAGCAGAGTAAGAGAGAGGCGTTAGCGTTGAAAAGGGCAGCAGCAATGAGAGACGCATCAGGGCAAAAATTAAAGGGCGGTGGGAGCCCTTTGGTTTTTCCCCATCCCTACATCACTGACCACCCCTACACCACTGACCACCCCTACACCACTGACCACCCCAACCCCCCACCACCCCTTATTTCTGATGAGCTTCGTTTTTTTTTTTCGCAAAATCCGCCTTCAACTGGTAAACCACATCGGGCGGTATGACGACAGTTGTGTCAAAAATTTTTAAATTACGCCAATGTCATTGTCGTTTAAGTTTCTCCCCTCCCCCGTCCCTAGGTCCCCTGCTATGGAAGCGTTGTAAGAGAAGGTCACCAACCTTCGGTTGGCAGAGTTTCTTTTTTGAATAGGGGCTCAGAAGGTCACTACCAAGCTAATTGTTCGAAACGCAAGAGATTCACCCCTAATTTGTTCATTGCAGCAATCTAATCTATTTCAAGCCTCTTTGAGTTTTGCTAATAAAGCAAGATAGGCTATTTTGCTCTCCAAGGGTATCTCCACCTTGATCCGGGCATAATTCAGGCCAGATAGGCGTGGATGCCTCAGCGATTTTGAGTGCAAGCCAAAATGAGGTGCTTACCAATGGGGTCGGTCAGCATGAATTACTTCGATTTTTACACGTGTTTAACAAATGCTAGGTTGCTTCTCGTTTGACTCACATGAGGCTCTCATGTAACAAATATAGTATTTTATATAAGTTGCCTCTTCATTGACTCCTCCTAATTTCCGTAGAAATCCGAACTAGGAAAGGACTGTCGGTTTTTGGGTGCCTTTTGTCGGTTTTGAGATGTCTTTGTTTGTGCCAATTTTTAATCTGCGCAATTTCCAGTCAGAAATATCCCCCGAAAATTAACAGCGCTGTTATCTCTGAATTGCGGTCATGGCTCTCGGGTGGCTGCAGGAGGACTTTAGTTTTTGTGGAACTTTTTTTGCAGTGTGGTTGAGCTATGTCTGAAAAAAATTTTTTTCTTCACGCTTAGTTGGCTGAGACATAAGTTCTTCAAAGTGAGCTCCAGGACTTATTGAGGTATTAGTCGGGAGCTCCCAGTGCGCAACTCATTTCGTGACTCATCAGCTGCCGAGAAAAACTCTAACCATAAGATTGTGGCAACCGGTCCCCAGAGTGTCAGTGCTGAGCCACTGCTTCTCAAGAGACTAGCTAACACATGGAAGAACCATGAGAAAGGGTCCCACAACCGTAGAAATGGGACCCCTTCCCTACCCGTTGATTTACGTGTTGATACGACCTTCGTCTTTGTGCCCTCTTTAGCACCAACGGGTATGACCTGCGGCGAGTGATTAATAGTCGGTGGGCGTACCGCGCCAACCGCGCCAAGAGTGAGCCATGCTAGATCGCCGAGGTCAAATCTTTCGCTGCCAATTGTCGCACCTCAGGAGGTCCGCCTGTCTCCCCAGATGACAATTTTCCCTTTGTCGACCTTCGTCATATCGTGGAATCTTAAATGACGAGTGCTGAAAAATCGAGGAGAACGTAAATAGACATACAAGAATGTGTTTGAATTTGATGAGAGCTCATGACGCAACGGAGACCTCCTCCAAACAGTTACTGGTCCGAACAACTTACTGTTCAACAGCGTCGCAGAGAACAGTAAGTCTGAGTGTCAAGACTAAGAATGTATGGTCTCTCAAGAAGACCGCCATTTCCAAACAGTATACATGATCTGTGCTGAGTATTCGAAGCACATGGCGTCATTCAGCATCTAGTTGGCCATTGGTGTTGTCGGGCTTACGGAGATTCACGTCGGTGTCGCAGAAGGGCGACCGCAGAAGGTTTAAGAATAATCGAGGAATTAGTCCGGGAAAGCAGCGAGCAAATTAGCTGAGAAGCCTTCAAATCGGCTGAAACGTACTATACATAAGTAGCAGGCCCTGTCTCGAAATCTAGAGGTTTTCCTAACAAAGGAAGGCCAATGGGTCGGCGAAGTCAACTGAAGTGAAGTGTGAGCTGTTAAACTCGTCTTAGACGCGGAACTAACCGTAAGAAATGCCCCCCGTATATGTTGAACGGTTCTGTACGAAGCTGCCTGGGATTCTGTCTGACATTACTTTGCATGCCATACCATCGTAAGTACTTTTAACCACTCGCAAATTTTAAGCAAAGGCCAGCGTTGTTGGAGTAGTGATAGAAGGAGCCTTTCTTAGTATGACGCTAAAAACGGAAAGGAGAAAACTCGAAATCCATCCCAAGACCTTCTGCCTATGAGCTGAGAATATTGCCGCTGCGCTTTTCCGCTTCATAATTCCCTTCGGGGAATCGTGCAGCAGATAGAAACCTGTGCCTCAAGACCATTCAATGATTCATGCCTCATGTCGTTTGTTAGAACCGACCTGCTGAGCTTTCCTTCTAAGAATTTTAAAGCAAGCAAGGAGTACTCTGTTTCGCATTTCATAAGCTCACTCTATGTATAAGCCCCCCGTACACTGAATGGCTTATGAACCGTAGAGGCATGCTAGTAAATTTATTACTCTTACTGTATTGATCCACAACGTTTTACCTTTTCAGTTGGTTACCAGAGATGAGGAAGATCGTTAACCGAAACGCAAAGACATGCAAACGGGGCTGTTTTGAACTGGGAACAAACAAGGTTGAAGAGATTGAGGATTTGTAATTCCGCTACAGTGGCGAATTGTGACTTACTTTCATGCAACACGTTCATAGAGATGATGTTAACCGCACCTATCATTTAGTCGAGGCCTTCATAACTAAAGATACCAAAATTTTCATTCGAGTGTGTAAAACTTCCGCTTGTGCCCTGGTACGGTACAGCCATCTATTTTTTCGGTCATTTTACTGCCTAGCCAAAAATGAAGATCATTGCACTAATGCAAGGATTAAAAACAATAGTCCACAGTCGCCGCGCAGTGTTTTTAATTAGTAGCACTTCTCTTTTCGACGGCTTTGTCATCCTTCAAAGATTTTGTAGTAACTGATACTCTTCTAGCAGCTATTGTCAATACTCTCTCACTTTTTTTCGTAGACATTGTTTTGCCGTTGTTCTGTCATATCTTTTCAACGTTAACATAAATAGCGTAAAGTTGAGAAAAAGAAAAAGGAACATTCAAAGCAAATTCAAGACATAGAAAGTTTGAAGGCACGAGTCGGGATTGAATTGATGCATTATTTTGTTTGAAACATTAGGCAAGGGGTGCAATGAGGAACATTAGTGAGGAGAAAAAGCAAAAAGCACCATAGAAAACACTAAATTTCCCTTAGGAAGGCCGGCCGTAGTACGACGGAGAGACACAGCGCTGCGAGGAGAGGGAGAACGCGAGATAGTACGTCGTACGCGAGAGGACGCAGAGCAGAGGACGAATATTTTATTATTTTATTTATTTATATGCGTATGCTTGTGGTGGATAACGGATGGAGCGGGGGTCATGTGACATCTAATCCTTTTGCTCCTCTGCGTCTCCCTCACAAGGCCAGACACTAAGGCCCAAACTTTTGCCACAGGTTAAGTGGCTCACACACCCCCCACCCCCCTGAATTGGCCCCATTCCCCCTGGCTCACGCATTCTTACTTACTACTAGGTTCCCTCCACACCAAAAGGATTAGATGTCATACAACCGGCAGCACGGCAGCGCAAAGCAAGGCCTTAGCGCCATTGCCTTACACGTTTGATTCGCGACAGTGTCGTGCCTCCTGCTGGGGCCTCTCTTTCTCACTTTAGTATGGACTGGCTCTTAGGACAAATCCGATGATGCTTTAACTCTGAGTATTATCGCGCTACATTTAGCTTTGAACTAAGTTATTTTCCTAGGGAGTTATTGACGTTCGAATATGAAATCACATGGAGACGGAAATAGTTATTTGCGAATGATTGTCTGAACTTTCAGCACGAATTTCAAGTAATTCCATGTGTCAGTTCTTAAGATGCTTTCGGAACCACAATTGGGTGAAAGAATATTTAAACAAATAAAACACAGACTACTATAACGATATCTATGATTTATCAACCATTATTGTTTATGAGTCTGAGCACATATACAGTGAATTGGGGAGAAGCATTTCATTAACTCGTCCAACAATCGGAAAATGAGAACAGCAAATTGATGTCGTCAGTTTCTTTGTTTGATGAAATGCGCACGTTCATCCGATTTTTTTGTGATGTCAGATTTCTCGGGGTAGGCTGATTTCAGATAGCTCGTGACCTTTCTCTAGACATCTCTACGCGATCTTAACAATAACAGGATTGAAACTGTAATATCGGCGGTCATTCTTGATACATTCTTGACGAGAAGATTTAGTGATACTACCTGACGTGTTCTTCAAGCGCAAAACGTTGCATTGCACGAGCGATGCCTTTGCCAAGCCCGAATCCCGTTTCTGTGAATTTTCTCGAGGGAAAATACTCTTGGTGCTACTATTGTTCTCCATTCTCAACTTTCTCACAAGTGTTGTATACCACAAAGCCTCACCAAAATTTATCATTCGATAGAATTCCAATTTTTTTTATTTTAATTTTGAAAAAAACCAAAAAAAAATCAAAAAAAATTGACTTTTCGATATAAAGTTTTGGCGGCATTATACAACATTTAGTTCCTGATGAGGATCCGACAGCACAATACTAAGACTTCTCACAAGTGTCAACTATACGCGGTGGCCAACACTTGCAGTAGCAAGAGCTACCGCATGCTTGTTCAAAATTAATCCGAGATAATTTTGGTTGAAAGTTTCAGAGCACCAAAAAGTCTCTTAAGATGAAAGCTCATAAATACAGATATAAAGACAGAAAGGCCCAATTCGTAATAGCCTATCTGAGATGAGTTAGCCGTTCACCACAAACCCCCCGTCCACCACGCCGCAGTGAACGGTCGGCCGGAATGCCTCGCTCGTTTGCCAGTGCGAATCTCGGCCAATTATGGGATAATCTCGTTTTTTGTTGAATAGACTGGGTATAGTTCTGTGTGATACTTGTTTTTCGGTTGTCTTCTTTCAGCTGTATAGATTTGCCATGATCACTTCATTTTTTATCGTAATAAGTGACCACAGCACCTCGGACGCCATCACGATTCTGAATGGAAAGTAGGACGTGTGGCGCGAATAGAAGCGAATATTCAACGACCAGTGCTTTCTGCTTTCTGAACTCTATTATCTGCTTTTATCACTGCAGTACTTCCTAATATGCATACCGGCGCTCATGGCCTTGGAGGGGACATTCAAAACAGGACATTCGAAAAACCGCTGGTCGGTGACACTATGTAGGACTGGGCCAGGAATGGCGAAAGATCCCAGAGAGAAAAGATACCGCTTACATGCAACTGCCTTTCACTCAGTGGTGAGGGCATTCCGTCACCTTGGATATGGACATTTGACCAATGTTAATGCATTGATCGCACGGTCATTTAGTGCATTAATCGCACGGTCAATTATCAGCACTCCGAGAGAAATGCTAACGTAAATTCTTTATCATTGTAGACTGGCTCTTCTAGCTGCTAGTACTCAACCCAGAAGTGGAAGACATTTCCACCCTTCTTTCTGATGCATCTGGAGCCTAACCAAAAAAGTCTCCAGAGTTCCTTACTTCCCAGGTTCTATGCTAGAGGTTCCGCTCAGGCACCTTTTCTAAACGGAGAGCGAATGATGCTGCTATTGGCACGCACTGAGGACGGAGCGGTTTTACGATGACGAGATTTCTAGGTTTGGAGCTTTACTCCGCTCCATTAGCTGACCGTTCGCCATGGAAATGCCTTACTTGTCTTCCTTTGCCACTTACCTACTGCTTCCAGTGGCGCATATGACTCGCCCACTTTATCATAATCAGTCTTTTATTTTCATTAGGATGTTCATTGTTAAGAGGTCTTTTATGCTTCCTAGAGCTGTTTTTTATGGTGTACTCAGGTGAAGGTGATGTTTTGGTAGGCCAACACTTTTTTAAGCGATGGAAGCACACATAGTTCCAAAAAAATCAACACGAGCACCAGTTATTCGAGCCTCCCAAAACCAAATGCCTATCTCGGCCTTCTCCGACTAGAAGAACCTTTTGATAATAAGGATCGAGAATGGACATAGGTGTGCAAGTGGCGCGCTTACCACGCGAGCGGTCCGGGGATCAAATCCTGGGTCGTGAGTCGCCCGGGCCAACCAAGCCTTCCATCCCTCCGGGGTCGGTTAATTGGTACCAGACTTGTCTGGGAGGATAAAAACACTGACTTGTACATCGGCTGGCCCCGCAAGTCATTGTATAGGCCACATCGCATTCAAATGCCACTACGAATTACAAATGGAAGTAGAATGCGTGCCGCATCCCAAAACAGGATTGATCCACGCCAAATGTTTTATCCTTTTACATGAGCCGAGTTTCTATCGCTATCTGGTAGTTTTGTCAATTCTATAATGTTACATTGTCCTTTTGCTAAATGATCTTTTTGTGGCTACTATCAGCTGTACAAGATGTGGTGAACACTATGTAATAGCGGCTTGCTTATGGGCCTTCTTTAACGATTCAGCCGACTATTGAAGAAACCGGAGGAATTGCGTAGTACCACTGATCCACTACTAGGCATTTCTTATTCAGTCGGCTCTCACATTCCAGCGCTACATAGATACACTCGCTCTGACTTTTTTGATCATTTATTCATGGGTTTTCTGCACTCGTGTGTCCTAGTCTGTACTTCCATTCTTATCTCTTTGCACGGAAAACATCAATGGATTTCTGTGTTGATTAGAGCTTACTGTCCTCTGTGAACCGGTCGTTTCGAAACGTCTAAAAGAAGGACTTCCAAAACTATGGCCAAATTTTTTGTATAACACCATTCATCTCTGAACATGGGCCTTTTTGACAGCCTTGGCAAAAATCAGGCAAAACACAGAGCAGAACACAAGAACAGACCATGTCCCCATGGGGCCGCAACTTCAGGCAGTAACCTATGATGATTCCATACGATTGTTTATGGCCTAGTGAGTAGATGCATAAGCGTCGAGAAAATATGAAGAGTTGCTAGAGCGCTGAAACTGAACTTACGCCATAAGGCGTTGGGGTGAACATGTACACTGGTGTGCAAAACTTAAGGACGAGACAGATGAAGTATCATAACCTTCTGATAGCTTTGTGGACCGTTTAACGGTTCCTGTTAACTGCTTTCTTTAGTGCCCTGTGACAGCTCTTTGTATGTGTGGTTAGGTTCCATAGAGTCATGTTACGCGCCAGTACACGTCGTTGGAAAAGCTACGTTCGTCCCTAAGTTTTTGCACAAGCCAAGTGTAGTTGCAGGGGGGTGGAGAGAGGGGCACCCCATACTGCTCTACAACAGTGACAATACTAATCGATAGTGGAGTTGCGGAAGGGTGTCAACCTAGCCCAAACATCAAGCACAGGCGATTTAGATTGTATAGAGACAACCTTGTACGTAAAACCGGACACCTGAAAAGTCTTCCTTGGGGCGGGGCAATACGCATGGCAATCGCAGTATTGGAAAAGGACATGTCCATCAAGGCAACTTATACTCGTCCACTTAAAATAATACATAGGTAGAAATTGAGTGTACATGTAATTAGTGCACGATTTCAAGTGAAGAATGATAAGATAGTATAGTGCCTTTCCCCAACTCCCGCGCCGATTAGATAAGGGTGCCCCCCAAAACTACATTTCGTAGGCCTTGGAAGTAGCCCCTTTTAGTCTGTCCGCCTTTTGGTCGATACGCCCTTGTTAGCCGTGGCGATCACTAGCAACGTCGATTACGACATAGCGGATAAAATAGCGATAGACTCAATAATAGATGGCACTGAAATATGCAGCTGGTTCAACTTGAACCTAGCTGAACCCTCCCTTCTAATTTAGATGACCAATAGGGTCTTTGTAAGGCATTCGTAGGGGGTTTCCTTTATTTCTTTCATAGCCATTCAATTCTCTATCAACACTACCATGATTGACCGCTTTGATCCTACCAATTCGATCTGGGGTTGTAGCTTCAACAAGGGTGAGGCGCTAACAATGGAAGTCTTACAGGGCAAGGTGCGCTTTTTTGGAAACCGCCTTAGTAGCTAAATTATTGTAGGGACGTCATGTTAGACCATAAATACATGTTTTTTTTCCTCTAACGGCATAGTATACCAAAAAGTGGTGAATAATCTCTCTATGGTTCAATCCCGCGGACTAAATTTTGCAATCAAGGTTGGCGGCCACTTGTTGGCTTCAAAATGGTCCTGACGATGAATTTGACATCTGATTTGATATTTAACGCGATTTGGCACCAAACCGTAGCGCCAACCCAAATGCAAAATTTAGTCGCCACGGGGGATCGAACCCTTAACAGTACCTTATGCTTCTTTTTTGGTACTGCTATAACCGTTCAGCGAAAATGAACATGGTTTTGCGTTCCCTACATGCGTCCCTACAATATGCACAAAACCGTTTTGAAAAAGCGCACCTTGGCCCTTCGAAACACCTCCCTGTAAGCCCCAAGATTCGCATGCGCTTCGGAAGAAGATTTGTAAATCCTCCACTGACTCAATACAGTACTAGCCTGTGCTCTTCTGAGGATCCCGGAGTTTTTTCCACAATTTTCACTGTACGTAGAAATTGCTTTCGAATTGTATTTAAGGTCCGCTCACATTTGCTCAACTGCAAATTAATATGAAATTCACAATGGACTTCTTATGTTAATAGGAATCCGTAAGATAACGGAACTCAATTTCGTAGTTCTGAACTTTTTTTCATGAAAATCTTTTTTTCCAATACTCACGTCACCACTCACACTCCATAATACTCCACAAACTTCATTTAGCAAGACAACAAGCTCAAGAATCTTTTTTATTATCATCTTTCTTATCAATCGCTAAACCACAACATCAATCCTATCCTTTCTTTCCTCATCTACCTTCAGGTCAACAAGTGTAGCCTCAGAATGTAAAAATGCCACAAAGTAGGCTAAGAGCGCAGTTCAGTGCAAGCCAGAAATCTGTTTCCATGTCTCCTGTCCCTATCTGATTCCCCATAGAGCAGGCTCACACCATTCAAGCACTGCTTGAACCGACCAATTTCCTTTGAAACAAATATGGAAAAATATTTGTGTCCGAGGAGTGACTGTGCAGCAATCGCAATGTTTATGATGATCGACTGGAAAACACTATACAACTTGAAAATTACAAAACATCTATTTATACCTTTTTCCTCTTTTCTGTGTTTGATGCTCGTGTTTGTACATCGCACACCGTCGTGCCTATGCCTCAAACCTTTGTTTCTTCAAAAGAAACATGGATAACTCACCCTTTCTAAGATCGTGGTCAGAACGAGTTATCTTCCGTATTCAGCACGTAATGAACTGTACTTTCATGGAACCACACCACAGATTTGTGATCTTCTTGGTTTCAAATAAGGGATTCTGTCCAAAATGAGCGGCGTGTAGACTTCTCGAAGGACATGTACGTCACATGGGAGGTAGGGGTCTGTAAGGCGTAAGAGCACAGCGAATCCGTACGATCTGCGAATTCCGAATCGATTTACCCAGAAAAAGTCTTGGTACATAAGTGCCTTCTTGCTTGCACTCATTGTTTAACACTTCACCTTGAGCACAGAAAACGAAAACGCCCAGAATTTCCCAGCGTTCCTTGCTTACTCCCTCTCCCTCCAACCGAAGCTCATTGACTTCTTCCAGTCAATCAATTTTTGGGTAAGCCCTCGTGACATTGCTATGCTCATGGAACAGAGTTTTTGTTTTTTTCATGATAGTTTTTTCGCAGAACAAAAAACTTCATGAAAGTCATGCGATGCACTTGCCATACCTCAAGAGTTGACGTCCGAGTGGGAATTCCTTTTTTGGGTAGATGGCAATATCAGCAACAGTTGGAAGCATAATAGTCCTAAGTGCCCATGATGGATCCTCTCCATTCAGCAAAGCATTCCGCGCACTGTTGATTATAACGTTCACGATCATTCTATCAACTCAATTTCTTTTTTTCCTGTCTCAGAAAATACTCCGTTCGGGCCAACAGCAAATTCATTATTAGCATTCCTTCTGAATTATTTGAGGTAGAAAACAAAAACGAAATAATATTTTTTCCACTATAGCACATCAGCGATATTTTCCTCTATGAATCCGTTCACGGAAGCCTTACAGCACCTTTTGAACGCTCTATAAGTAGAAGCTTATCGATAATGTAGCTCCCTCCAACTGAACCACTTTCGCGCGCCAGTAGATAGCCTTCGTAAGCACCCCTGAGCCAGCTCCTGGGGTTCGTGTTTAGATCAAAGAGGTGCAATGCACCCGCCCCTGTAGTGCTGCGGCCTCAGTAGTCGGTTATTTTCAGGGCTCGGTGGCTAGTGGTTCTCTAAAACAAGTGCCATCCGGTCTACATGAATGTATCGGTGCATAAGATACTGCTCCTGTAGAATTAAGTGTAACTGTAATACACTAAGGCAGTAACTGTTGGAGCCTCTGGAGTCTCTGGAGTTTCAAATTTCTATTAGAAGGTTTCTCCCCCAGATAATTTAATTTAGTCTAACTTAATCGGACCCTTAATTACCGAAGGCCAGTCTAACGTAGCAGAAGGAAAGGTGCCTCACTCTTGTTTTGGTGCCCTCGATTGAGTTACTTTTCCTTATGCTTTCAATATTGCTTATTTCTATTATTTTCCTGTTTTTTTTAACTTATATGTCAGTTGATTGTTCCTAATATGTCACATTATTGCATATTCTCCCAATTCTCTGAACTGACGATTACAAAGATAAAGATAAAGATAAAAGCTAGCATTCTTTCGCTCTCCTCATCGTCTTCAGAAATGACGTCATCTGCCATCGTCGTCAGCTCAAGGAGGTCTACCGTAATTGCTTCAGCCTGAAGCTACCACATAATTTCTTGAATCGATTCAATCCGGACGTTTTCTCAGAGAAATTGGCTCTGAATGTGCATGCCCCGTCCCAATCGTGTTTCGAACACGTCACAATTGTCTACGACCCGGACCTCGTTGAGCTCGAATCGTGCACTATGCTCCCGTGGCAGATTCTTCTGATGTCTCTCGCGTAGAAGACTTATGAAATTTTTCGACAAATTGGAAGTTTCTCTCTAGTTCTTAATTAGGTACATCCGATTTGGATTTGTCAAAGTGTGTTTAAATCCGTTCCGAAGATGTCTTTTTTATTGCCCTCCCCCGGTAATATAGAGAATCTCAAGGAGTTTCTATCTTTGTAGTACACTTTTGTGGTACTACCACAAGCCAACATTTAAAGGCATGCCCCAGGATCACATTGGTGTGGCTCTTGCACACGAATGCGAATGTATTGGTGCGAAGTGGGCCGGCAGTAAGAAAAAAGGAAAAGAATCCGTCGAAAACGCTTAGGTTGAGGGCTCACTCACCTTCCTAATCGGCTGTGCTAAGGGAATGAGAGACTAAGCGCGGAGAGAGTATGGGGAGAGAGCGCTACAGAGAGCGCCAGACAACAGCCTGATAAGAGAAAAAAATCTGCAGCTTCAGCAGCTTACTTTGCAAGGCCCAAGCGCTCTTGTCGGTTGGTTTCCGTGCACGGGAACGCCACATTTGTGAAGAGAAGCGTTCACGTGCCCTCTGCCTGGTTGTGTCTTCAAAGAGGAGACAAAAACGAGTCGTACTGCTATAGGAGGCGAGTAAAGTCTTACCACAAATGTTCCTGACCCTTGGTAAATAGAACCTCACTCCGGCGAGCTGAAACCGGTATTGAAATGATTGGAGCTGTGGAACATACTTGATCGCAACCCTGTGAAAGACCAAAATTCAGTCAGCAATCCACAGACCCGCCTCACTGCACCAGGTACGTCTCGATGGTCGGCTTACATGAACCCAACGCACCGAACGCGGCATGGACTATTGATACGGTCTGAGATTGACCTGGAGTAGGAATTGGGATCATAGAGCCTGGGCCCGAAGCACCTTGGAGGACCTACACGAATCCAAGAAACCGTGAGGTTTGTTCCACTAGAATGTGATGCTATCACGGTCCAGGAATCGTGGGATTTCATGATATGGTCTGAGGTCGAAGAAATGGAAAATGTGTACCCAATTGAAGAGTAGATCCTGCAAGGGTGCGAGACGATGCGTACCTCCCTGCGAAGAGCACGCCCCACCAGCCTCGCAGGGCCGTACGGGTTACTCGACAGGATGCCCATCCCGCAGCGAAGGCAAAGACGCAGACGCGTCGGCGGACGAGTTGGCGCGCACTGTGAGATGAGAGAAATACCAGGTCCATTCTGTTTACCTTGACGCTAAATTGCTACTGTAAGCGCTACGTCTCCCGCTGTTCCATCGCCGTCTCTGCTATCTTGACGGGCCTCCTTTCGTAGACACAGTGCGTCGCTCGCACCTCTGCATGCTTGCCTGTAGGTATGCCAGGCCGTCTCTCTCTGGCCGTCATCCAGAATGTTAGCGTAGGAGAGGGCAGCACCGATCAGAGTCAAATAAATTTGGAAATCAACAGGCGAATAAGTTCCGCCTCTAATTCCTGGCCCCGTATGTCGATCAGGCTAATCAAGCCTTCCATCCGGGGTCGGTAGTTGATAGAAGACTTGCCTGGTGATGATAACACTGTCTCCCACTTTGGATGGGCACAAAAATTTTTCTATAGGCTAAATCAATTACGAAGTGTTTTGAAGAGCAGTAGAATGCGAGGTGCATTCCTAAGAGAGGCTGACTGACCTTGAGTGCTTTATCCTTTTGTCCTCCACAGTTCTGCTCCTGAAGTATCGCTTCAACGGTTGTCCACAGAATTCTCCTTTCAGTGAATTTAGGTCGAACGTGGTGGACGAAAGGATTCGTTTTCTATAGGATAATTCTCCGCACCGTAAACGACTTCAGCGGTAATACTACTTGTAATCGAGAAATGATTGTTCCGCAATCGCGAAACGAACAAATCACCATTGACACATTTCGATTGTTTTTGTACGATTCGTTCAACTAAAAGAAAGGCAGTTTGTCAGTAAGAAACGGGGTTACCGCACAGCCCCCATTACACTAACATTCTTACAGATCCGAAAGGTGCTTCATTTTTTCAGCAATTCTTTTCACTTTTCACCAAACTCCCTCTTATTTAGCGATGCCTCCTCTGCTTATATGAAACTAATCAAATTTGCCGGAGTAATTCTGAAACATGGAAAGAATGAGGGGTCCAAATC
>MU888393.1:0-12310 GCA_036418205.1 Ostertagia ostertagi
GCATCGTTGTGCCCTCTTCAACGCTAACGCTCTCTCTGCTATCTAATCACTCGCCGCGTATAGACCTGCGGCGAGTGATTAGATAGTCGGTGGGCGTTCCGGCCAATGGCGTCAAAGAGGAAGGCCATGCCAGATCGCCGGGGCATATCCTTCGATGCGAATTGCGTGTTGGTCGCACCTTTAGGGGTCCGCCTGTCTCTCCATTAGGTAACTTTACCCTTCTTCGACCGTCGTTCTTATCGTGGTATCCTCCCTAACCGCTCATAGTTGTAGTGGAACTCTTTTTTCATTGGGATGCTCAAAAACTCCCAACACATGTTTGATCAACCTGTATTTTCAGCGTAAGCTTGGTCATACTTCGTCGTGGAGTTTCATAGAGTGTGCAGGAGTTTCCTTCACTGCAATCGCTCACTGTCATCTGCTTTGGAAGCCAACTGATTGACCTGATTTCCAACTCAAAGAAATGTTTCGACGCAAACACCTCCGTTTTCTCCAGAATTCTCGTTTTGATACAAAGGCAGCTCATGCCAAGTTAGTGCATGTCAGCGGGGTAGAAGGTGCAGAAGGTAAAGTTGGCGTATGGAGCTCTTCAAGCTACTCCAGTTCGACGTCGGAAGGATTCGAATGCCATCACCAGGAGGCTACCGCAACACTCGTCGTGCCAAAATGGCAGAAGTACACGAGCTACAGGCAACTGATAAAGTCGTTCATTATTTTTATGCATTATTATGCATTATCACGCATTATCACTAGTCGTTGGATTACTCTTCGGCTAACCGATTAGCATGATATCCCCTTGCACTTTACTTCTCATTTTCCAGAAGTAGCACAAGATCCTCAAATTGCTGAAGATAAGAGTGGGTCTCTTTCATGAAGGCTGAGAGGAGGTACTGCGGCTGCAGAATACCATAAGTCTTTCCCAAATCCCGTGCCTAAGTACAAAAGCTTCGTGTCATGTTGGTGGCTAAAGGGCGATGTGAAGCAAAAAAAATCGTGGACTAACTCTTCAAGTTCCAACCTCTTCACTTCTGGGAGGCCGGGATTGGGAAAATGGCGAACTACCACAATTACTGGTGTAGAGTGATGGTGCTTGCTTCTGACCCTCGAGTTAGTTCATTTCAGGAATACTCGCAGGAGTCGTGACGAGGGTTTTTCCAACCAACCTATTATGATTCGAATTGACTCGAATTTCAAGCTGAATCTCACTGTTATCCCAACTGTCTGGATAGTAGCTGGACCCAAGAAGGAAAAGGGAGGGAAGGGAAGTTGGCTTGAGAAACCCGGAAGAATGCTTTCTCTACTTGTTGATTTCCGTGCCGGAGGAGATTATGCGAATGGAGTCATCATTGTGAAAGCCTTGCTCTGCCTGTCATTCAGATGAGTATTGCCTGAATCAGCAACCATGTAGTTGTCAGCCTGCTCTCCTGCGGGAGCTGGGAGCGCGGATAGCGTCTACTGCCAGGTAAAGCTTAGCTAGCTCCATACATTCTTGGCTGGTCTCGCTCCCCGGGGAGCGTGGCCTCCCTCTACAGCCAACATATTTCTCCTTCTGCAACACTGCGTGAGAGAGGAAAACCATGAGAAACGGCACAGAATCTGAGGAAATGGGACCCCTTCCTTGCCCGTTGATTTTCGCACTTGATGCGACTCTCATCGCTGTGCCCTCTTCAACGCTAACGCTCTCTCCGCTATCTAATCACTAATACTTCGTATAGCATATAGCGTATAGACTGTCTGATCACTCGCCGCGCTATAACCTGACAGGCAAGTGAATTTTAGATAGTCGGTGGGCTCTTGCCGTCCTGGCCAACGCGAACGTAAAGAGCGAGGGCAATGCCAGAGTGCCGGAGGCAATCCATTCTCGATGGTGGGCAATAGGCTGCTCGTGTTTGAGTCCGCCACCTTTAGGGCGTCCGCCTGTCTCTCCATTAGGTGATTTTTCTCCTTCTTCAACCTCTGTTTGTTGCGTGGCATGGCCCCCTCTTTATTTACGCACGTTAAAAGCGGATTGCAACGAGTTTTTCATGTAAAGTTATTCGATTAAGGGATATTGCTACTCAAACAAAAGTTAGAGTCACCTCAGAGTATTGACGGACAGAACTCCAGTTGTTGGAAAACGGTCCCTACTATCCAGTGCAGCAGAATTACTCAAACCCCATGTGAATAAAGGGATTTCGTAGAAGGCAGCGTTCAGTGCTGAAGCGATAGCAGCTGAAAACGAGCGATAAAGTTGCAGAGCCAAAATACTAACACCTGACAAAAAGAGCAGTCAACTTGTGCAGCAGCATCTGACACAGGGTCAACGCGTCCGTTGGACAAAGTCCATTCAGAGTGGGGGGGTGGGTCATATATACCCCTAGTTTGCAAGTGGACAATTGGGTGAAATAAGGCGGCGGGAGTGAGAAGAATGTTAGGCGGTTTCGTGATAGGTATATACCCCCCGCTCGACGGCAACTTTTGGAGGAAAAAAGTGGGCGGAGTTTGGGCTGTGTCGACTGGTCTCAGAATCGAATACTATAGAATGAGCCCCATGATGGCGATGGCAGGCGAGGGTGGTGAAGGGTTGACCCTGAGAGGGGGGTCGTATCGAGGCCCTCTAGAAGGGGGAGGGGGTCGTAAAATTTTCGAAATCGGTCCAACGTGACGGTTGACCCTGATCAGACATTCGTGTAAAAACTTACGATAACTACATGTAGGCCCAAATATGCCGTCCACATTCAAATCACGAATCAACTCCACCGTAATTCCTGCCGCTGTTGTTTCAACACATTGATCAAACCGCACGGTAAAACTGAAAAAGGAGTGGAATAGCACGGCCGCAGAGGAACTTCGCAAAGCTCAATTTCTAACAGCAGCGATTGGAATAGTAACGCTGCTGTTAGAAAATTCAAGCTCAGATTAACCAAGAATTGAGCTACATTTGGAACGATACTTCGCTTACTTGAAATCGTATCCCGGCAAGAGGTTTTCGCTGAGCACTCGATCTCTCGCGATGAGCACAGCCGACGCAGAAGTTCTAAAGCAAACACTTAAAGGCAGCAATTACGATAAACAGGGAGCGCGTCGGAAAGCATATGCACTACACAAATCAGTTACTTGGGGTGCCAGAAAAACAAGGTGTAGCGCTTTTACAACAGGTTCGCTTTTTGCTGAGCAAGACTTCGAAAGCACCCCGCCCCCAAAAGCGATCCACCCACTAGGTTTTAGTTCGGTGATTGGACGAGCGGCGTTGAAAGCAGCGGCACAACAGGAGCAATTCGATGGGAGCGGGAATTGGCATGTTGTTACCAAACGCGTCGCGTTGAATTCATATGGCCTGCAATAGGCCTGCTTTCTGAACTGTCATCTGTTAACGAAAAAAAAGGCCAACGGCAAAGAATGGGTCCCATTTTGGGTTTTTTTTGACAAATTCATCCCCTTTTTTCGCCACCGACCTAACATTGAGCACCACCCGTCTTTTTCAAACCATTGCTAAACCTATCGTAATCGCTGCCTTCACTTTTTAGTACCTAAAGTAAAGCCAACCACTATAAACACCAAGCCAGACTACCTCTGTCGGTGTTCTACACAGTTCTCTACCAGTAAGTAGAGATACGTTTCCAGTGATCAAACAGGTATTAGATATTTCATCTAGAAGGTTGGAGAACACAACGAGAAAAAACAGCTGCGTAACAACGGGGTTAAACGATATTCAGTCTAGGAATGCGATTATCAGTGACAGTGGACCATAGTTGGGAGTAGAGTTGTGGCTCATCGAAGTTATACGAACCTTCAGTCACGGTCTCGCAACTTCTCTTTGTCACAAGATCTTACTCCACACTCTTTGAGTCCCATCTGCAACTATACCTGGCCCTTCCCAGAATGCTCCGTCCAAGAAAGCGGGGACGGGAGGGGAATCTAATGAATCTGCTCAAAAATCGCGTTGCCTCGAGGGAATCCTTCCTAAAAACATCATGATTCTACCACCCATGAATTCACTGGCTTGAGACCCATCTTTCACGATAAGAACGAAAAGAACAGAAAAAGCGTTTGTTTTGGTAAACAATTCGAAAAACCGGAAGGACTGCTACGCGTTCAATTCCCGCCGTACATCTGTCACAAATGCTGGCGCGGGAACGCTTCCACTTGGTTCTTGAAAAGCTGTCAATAGGAACTTTTTGTTCTTTCGACTTATTGCACTATCATCTAGCATTCTATTTTCTAAATAAATTATTCTCTGCTCTCCAAAATCGTTCGAGACGTCTGTATTCCTTTCGATGCGTCGCCTCCAAGGCTTACTTCCTTTCCTTGTCTCTGCCCGACCTACCTTCGATGTCCATAGAGTGTGGTTTTTGTACGTTTGTTTCTCTTCGGAAACCGAATCTTCATGCGTGAAACTTTGTATGCTTGTTCTAGTGATCACAACTGACATATTCATGTGGGAAAAGTGCAAGAATTTTCCGAAAGAATTCCTTAAACTGGAAAATTCTACTGCCAGTCCGAACTAATACGACCATCTCTTCTTTTCCTAGGAGAACCAAATAAGAACCTTCTAGACACACGCACACTGCCTAAGTGAACAATACAAGTGAACAAAGCGGAAAGCTTGGTTTCACGCAAACTAACGGATGTTCCGGCCACTGTCAGTGGAAAACAGGGGTGCACTTATGATTAGGAAGTGAATACAGGGGTGGCCAAAAAAAGAGACACTTTGCCCATGGCGCACATCATCGAACTTTTCGTCGCACAGCCGATGTTAATGAAAGTTTTACGGCGAATATTCCTTAGGTGTTCCCCCGTAAACAGAAGCAGGCCCTCCTTCACTGCCCCGCCGTCTTCAGAATATGACGTCATCTGCCGCCACCGTCGAGCTCAACGAGGCTTACCGTAATCGCTCCGGCCTGAAGCTGCTACATAATTTCTTCAATGGATTAACTGTTGAATAGCTTCCCAGAGACACTAGCTGTGACTGTGCAAGACCGCTTTTGACCAGCGTTTCAGGGACGTCGTAATGGTCTATGGTACCTCGACGACCTCGTTGAGCTCGTACCGTGAACCATGTTTCCGTGGGAAAATCTTCTGATGTCGTCGGGGACATATCCCCGAAGTCGTATGCAACAAGCCCCGACGATCGTCGGGGACATATCCCCGAAGTCGTATGCAACAAGCCCCGACGATCGTCGGGGACATATCCCCGAAGTCGTATGCAACAAGCCCCGACGATCGTCGGGGACATATCCCCGAAGTCGTATGCAACAAGCCCCGACGATCGTCGGGGACATATCCCCGAAGTCGTATGCAACAAGCCCCGACGATCGTCGGGGACATATCCCCGAAGTCGTATGCAACAAGCCCCGACGATCGTCGGGGACATATCCCCGACGACCTTCGGGGCTTGTTGCATAGGGTCGTCGGGGAGGATTCGTCGGGGATGAATCCCCCTAGTCTCGACTAGGGGGATTCATCCCCGACGGCCTCCAAACGTACGTGTTACTTGAGCTAAACTCAGTGGTCAGTCAGTTGGACTGTCGACGCGTAAGCGTTGCGGTCCAGCCGACCTCGGTGATGAAACGATTTTACGTATATATCCCACCCTGCGCCGGTGCAATTGCGTACCGCAAGCGATTACAGTACTCTCACGGCTAGTTCCGCTATCGTTGGCACCCTGTTTTCGATTGAGTAACTACGGGTAGAACTTGTGATGAGAGGAAATAATAAGACTAGATGACTTATATCTAGTCTAGCAGTTTTTTGCATATATCTTCGAGACGTCAGCAGTGAATATTTGTGGTAGTGGATATAAAAAATTCCTATCTCCTATGCAGCAAAAGTGGAAGCGAACACTGAACATAACATTTGATGCAAAATGATTGGAATCGTGGAGAACAGTTTTCCCATTTATAGCGCAATAGTTAAGCTTTTGCTCACAGCTTACGTAAAGAACTGCTATTATCTTCCAACGCAGAAGCTGTAAAATCCCACACAAGGTTGGCGAATAAAAGCGCCAAGTCATCATGCTCCTCCCCACCCCCTGCTGGTCCCCCTAGTACTAGGCTGTGAGTCTAGGGGGATGTGTAAGCAGTTTTCATTACCCTCAAAGTTCACCCTCTTCTCCAAGGCTCAGTCAGCGTGAGCATGCCCCTTTTGAGTACACTAGCGCCTCAAGAAATTGATTCGCAACGGTAACGCAAACGCTCCTGTAAGCGGATTATCTCGAATGGAACTGAATCACATTTTACGGCATCTTTTACAGAAAGAATGAACATATCCCGTGCCTATCATCTACAAGTATGCGCTCTCACTTTCAGCACAAGTCATCCTCACAAGGATACCTCCGTATCAGATTTCTATGTCTATGGAAATATCTACAATTGCGAATAAATCAACTACCAACTCGAAAACAAGGTGGCCGTGAGACGCAACTACTAAGCAGTTCATGATGAAAACTACCTCACGAATTAGAACTCTCTCTTCCCTCAGGGTGCCAAGTAAACTTCGTCCCCTCGAGTCCCTCACTGCACTGTACAATGCATAATGACATCAATGATTGTTCTAGTGCGGAACAATATAAATACCCTAGCACATTACCCTATTTTGCATGTTAAGAAGAAAATGACATAAGGAATTAGAGTGGTTTCCAAGCGCGCAATGGTTTTCCAACGATATGTAGAGCATCTGTCGGTACCCGTCACCTATCCGAGAAGGAGAAATGCATGGCTCAACTCAGTACAATATTCGGAGCTGTGCTAGTTATGAATTGATTAGCCTTCCCATTTCCTTTCATCACGAGCCCCGCCTGTGATCATCAGTTACAACTGTCAACGCCAGTAGAACTAGGCGTGGGCGTACTGTAATCGCTTGCGGTACGCAATTGCACCGGCGCAGGGTGGGATATATACGTAAAATCGTTTCATCACCGAGGTCGGCTGGACCGCAACGCTTACGCGTCGACAGTCCAACTGACTGACCACTGAGTTAGCTCAAGTAACACGTACGTTTGGAGGCCGTCGGGGATGAATCCCCCTAGTCGAGACTAGGGGGATTCATCCCCGACGAATCCTCCCCGACGACCCTATGCAACAAGCCCCGAAGGTCGTCGGGGATATGTCCCCGACGATCGTCGGGGCTTGTTGCATACGACTTCGGGGATATGTCCCCGACGATCGTCGGGGCTTGTTGCATACGACTTCGGGGATATGTCCCCGACGATCGTCGGGGCTTGTTGCATACGACTTCGGGGATATGTCCCCGACGATCGTCGGGGCTTGTTGCATACGACTTCGGGGATATGTCCCCGACGATCGTCGGGGCTTGTTGCATACGACTTCGGGGATATGTCCCCGACGATCGTCGGGGCTTGTTGCATACGACTTCGGGGATATGTCCCCGACGATCGTCGGGGCTTGTTGCATACGACTTCGGGGATATGTCCCCGACGATCGTCGGGGCTTGTTGCATACGACTTCGGGGATATGTCCCCGAAAACCTTCGGGGCTTGTTGCATACGACTTCGGGGATATATCCCCGAAGACCTTCGGGGCTTGTTGCATACGGCCCCCTTGTCTATGGTGACCTCGACGACTCGTTGAGCTCGTACCGTGAACCATGTTTCCGTGGGAAAATCTTCTGATGTCGTCGGTGTAGAAGGCTATCATGTAAGGTTTAGATAGATAGATGGTGCTCTTTAATACTAAGTTGGGGGCAGTCGATTTGATTTTAGCAAAGTGGGATTAATGCTGTCTAGGACATTGTCGTGACTTCCGTACGACTCAAACTAAAGGGTCGCGCCTGGTCGGGTGCGCGCGGGTCCTGGCGCGCCCGTGCTGTCGAAGCTTCGAGAAGAGCGTCAGAGATGCAGAGCGCAGGCGCCCTTGCCTGCAGTCAGTCTACGTGTTGCCGTCGTCGAGTCTGGCCGTTCGCTACCGTTCGTATTCCGTCGCCGCCACTTTGCGTGTCAACTCCTCATACGTTTGCAAGTGGAAGCGGGCATGGAAGCCCGAGGAAGTCCAGCGGAACCGAGCCACGTCGCCCCCACGTAACGGAGACTACTGGGTTCGACCCGTGAGTTAGGCGTAGCTGTCGTATAACTTTGTAGTGTTTCTTTATTCGTAGTTCTTACATGAATCTATGGCTTTACTCTTGTTATGTGTGTAGTGTAAGGCGGTTCGTCCGCGTAGTAATATCTCTTTACTTACAAGATCATTTCGTCATTAACAAGATTTCTATGTACATGGTTGATACAGTGCCCGTAGGCCGGGTCAATAATTCTCCATAGTGCACTAGTTAGCGGGACAATAACATCACAGCGTAGTCCTAGGTATGCGATGCGCAGTAGGGTTTTGCGCGTTATTGCCATGTTCGGCTGCCTTCAGCCTATTAGTCGCCGTGGCAATAGTGCGGCCAGCCGTGAGCGCGGCGTAATTCCCGGCAGACCTACGCCGAGCACCGGCCGCTTCCTTCTGCCGGGTGATCGTCATGCTTATGCGACTTTGCTGGCGGAAGCGGCCGTTCGGCGCGACAGACATGGAGTGAAGTGTCTTTTTTGGCCACCCTTTACAAGTTATCAATTAATCTGAGAGAGTAAAATCCACTTGTGAATGAGAACGTGTGCAGGCATAATGTTTCGAATAAGCTCTACGTTATCACTTCCTTTGACTTGTTCCTCAAGCCAATGATATTGAGAGAAAATAATTGGACTGGCACAAAATCAAAGCAACTGACTCTATACAAGTTCCCAATGGTTCATCTGGAGCCTAGGCCACTTAGAATGGCAAGATCAGAGCAAGTAGCTTTAATAGCGTTGTCTGTTCATCTATGCGCCAAGAAGCTGTCATAAATTCTACCACTTTGTAAAAATAAAACGAACAAAACAATCCTGCATCTTTTTCACTTCTGCTTGATCTTTATATTGCCGTTTGGCGTGTTTCAGAAAGCAGACCAACGTCGCAGGTCAAAGAAGACTCAGAACAGGGCTAAAGGCTCCTTTTTCTGGGCAAGAAGGCTCAACTGTCACCATCACAGCTCTCCCCAAGATCTGCTTGTTCGAGAGGTAGATTACTTAGCACTTCCCTTCAGTTATAAGCGAACCCAGAATGCAAATTAATGAAACCTCTTTGGAGGGCTTAAAGCAAGTGCATCGTTAGTCCAGGAATTAACACAGCCCTACTACATGTAAGCCCTACTTATAAGATTTTCAGTAACAGTTGTGCTGTAGCTGTTACGGTACTTTCTTGTGCAAAAAATCCTTTGTTCCTGTACGATTTCGTGATTCTTACTTTCCGCACTCAGTGGGTCATCGTCTAGAACTCTGATTATTGTTCTTCGAGAGCCATTCGCTTGACCTTTTTTCTAAAGCTTCTACCTAAAATTAGCTGCTAGGAGCTACCAAGCTTCTTTTTCATTTTAACCGGACTCTTTTCTTCACGAACCCCTCAGTCGCACTACGAAACTCGGTTCCCGCTCCCCGCTTTGGAACTCCGAAAATCTACGCGGCCTGCGCGATGACGAAGTTTTTGCTTTTCTGTTATGAGTTAGTTATTAATATTGTTTTTCGAAAAAATTCTGTAAATATAGTCTACTTGGATCCTTCTTAAGCCATTCCACCACAAGTCTTCCTCTTTCATAAACACCAGTTTAGTTTTCGAGTCTTCTCTTTAATATTGGGTTGTCCGGAAAGTTTCCGCCGTTTTTGTAGCTCACTTTTGAATGCTTTATTTCTGGGTCACTTTCAAGAAACTGCTAACACTTCATATATCGTTCGTGTTCCTCGCTCTATCCAATCTGCTGTTTTTTCAACGCTGAATCACTTTCCACTTTTTTGAAGTCTTGAATACAACATACTCAACAGCCTGCTTTGCACTAGTTTCTTGTTTCCCCTCAAACTTGCTCGGAAATGTGCGGAAGCAAGTTGCGATATCAACTGAGCATTTGGTTCAGAGTCCACAAAAAATACGCTGTGCAGTCGTAATTCAAAATGTCTTTCTCGCGATGTTGAAAGCTTCGAAGGAGATTAGTGATATCGGAGACTGATAAAGATCAGCTGAGGGTTTTGACCAAAAAATCTGCATGAAACTGTTGAACAGGCTGCTTCTGAATTGGGCGTAACCGACATAAGATTTCCAAACATAGCGGTGAGGGTAAAAAGCCCAAAGAAGTCGAAAATTGGGTGCCGCCGGCTCTTCTACCCACTGTTGCACAACCCCATCTCGGACTTCCAAGTTGAACTACGTTTGAACTAGCTGGGCTACGAAATTGTGCTGCTAACATTTTACACACTAAACCTATTGCCTACCAACTATCACTTTTCCAACCATCTGGAAGGTCTACTTAGAGAGATTGAGCATTGAAACCCAACATGGTGGTGAAACGACCTTCGCCGAGTTCTTAGCTCACAGAACTCCAGCACTTCCAACATCCGGATCAGTTAAACTCATTTCTTGTAGGCAAAGGTATGGGGATTGTAATAGTTTTATTTCGAGCAAAGGCGCTTTGTTTGAACCGAGATATGCGCTTTTGAATTTGTGAGTCAAAATCGGCGGAAACTTTCCGGACAACCCAATACAATCACGCCGGCGGCAGCCCATATGGCCTGCCAAGGAATTGTGCTCCTGGGACGATGGCAGCCCATATGGGCTGCCAACTGATAATCGCTTGCCAGGCGCTAGGAATGGACAGATAGGTGGGCAAACCTCGTAATCGAGTGTAAAATGCTTTTAAATTCCTTCACGGGGAAAGTGAATAAATGCTCTCTTTTCGTAACCACTATTCGTCGTTCTGATCGAAATCCTACTGTTATATGTTTAGATAATCTTTACGCATTGGACATTGCAGAAATTATTTTGTGACATTCATGTTTTTGTTCATTTACAAAACAAATGTGAGGTGAGGCGGCGGCGCCCACAAAATCGCGTCCGTCCCACGCGACCAAAAGTGGAACAGGGGCGCCACGTGAATGTGTTAATATGGTGCTTTTGCAGTGATGTCTGATTTCATTCGCTGACAAAGAGAGGGTTGCTACAGTTCTGCATCCACATTGGCATGGTGTATCTCAGGAAATTATCTGTTCGTTCAGAAGAATGGAACACACCTGTAACCAACGGTAATGTCCATGCCTGGGATACCATCAACAAACATCAGGCCAATGTTGAGCACTCGACCGGAGGCAAAATTCACGGCCTAAATCATTTTATCATAGAAAAGTACTTTCTAGTTGAATGAACCCGCCACGCTTCGCATGGATAACTTTTTTTCAAGTGAAAAGCAGAATATCGTGAAATATCGTGAGTCAAAAGGTCACTTATGATATTTAGAAAAGACGGGCCGTTAGAAAGGGACAATAAAGGATCCTACTTAAGATGCGCCACATACGGTTGCTAATTGGGATTGGACTGGTGTTTGCAGCGGGGCACGCAACGATTTCCGGTGCCATCCCATATGAAACTTATGTTAGTTTCACAAGAATGCTGGGTTGTGAACAAAACTTTCGCCCCAGGCGGGACTAGAACCCGCACCTCTCGCTTTCCGGGCAAGTGCGCTACCAGTTACGCTATGGGTTTTATTATATTCATTTTTACTTAGTTAGCGTTTTCCCTCACGGTTGCATATGGAGCCAAGCCACAGTCTCGGGAAAAGTTCAGTTAGACTGGCGCTTTTGGGCTAAGATTCCTCCTTTAGGTATGCATGTGCATGTTGCAGTCCCCATTTTCAAGCCTACTCCAATCCAAAGAGGGAGGGGAACATAGTCCTTCTCTCTTTACATTAGTCCAACACCGCGGCAGCGACCTCGACCTACGGCGATAGGGTACACGATTACACGCGTGAAGCTCAGTTTGGGCAAGAAGTTGTAATCCAGAAAAAAAGTTGAAATCCATTAATCGCAGGGCAAACACAAAAACAAAGGCAGAAGAACATGCCGTAACAGATAAGAAGAGGTCATCAAGCGAGGGGAGCGATCCCATTTCCAATTCACTTTGTCTTCGAAAAGAGTAGAAACTTACCGTAATCAGGAAGCACAGTGTAATCATCGCTCACGGTGTTGATGAGCTGATTGTGTTATGCCATCTTGAAGGTGTATGAAGCCGTTCATCTCATTCATCGCAATATTACCCTTATAGGATTCTCTATTATCGCATAAAAAATTGCAGGTTTCTGTTTTTTGACTCTTCAGAGAAAAACAACGGAAGCGCTCCCCCATAGTCAACCACAAAATAACATACCATTATTATTATATCTTATTATTATTAATACCAGTTTTGCTTCGCCCGCTATCGCGCGCATCACACGGCAGGCTTTAGCGAAATTGGAGGACCCATGGAATATCAGCATGAGATAC